>OY101448.1:85174921-85312421 GCA_956483635.1 Panzeria rudis
ATATATATATATATATATATATATATATATATATATATATATATATATATATATATATATATATATATATATATATATATATATATATATATATATATATATATATATATATATATATATATATATATATATATATATATATATATATATATATATATATATATATATATATATATATATATATATATATATATATATATATATATATATATATATATATATATATATATATATATATATTATATATATATATATATATATATATATATATATATATATATATATATATATATATATATATATATATATATATATATATATATATATATATATATATATATATATATATATATATATATATATATATATATATATATATATATATATATATATATATATATATATATATATATATATATATACTTGGTCATTCATGAGCCGATTTTTTGATTTCCATATGCACGAATCTTCCCATCAATTATAGCAGATTGATACATAAATTAAGACTTTATGTTAACTGGGGCCTTTGTCAGAGGAGTTTCAATATAAGCGAAAACAAACCTATAGTACCCTTACCACTTTGTGGTGAAGGGTATAAAAACATGTAATTGCATATTTGCGATTTCCTTGCTTATGAGATATCAAAACACTATATGTGTATATTTATTTTTGTCAAAAGCAACACTAAAGAAGCTTTTTATACTGCGCAATAACGGTTAAAATCTGTTAAAAAATAAACGAATTAAGGTATGTTTTGCGTTTTGACTTTTTTCATTTCTTATTTAGAAATGGGGCGGTCACGCTAATATATTTCATCATAGCTCGAAAACTGTTTAAGCGATTTAGATAAACCAAACACAAAAAGATGCGGAATAAAATAACCTTTAAGTCATATTATATATCCAAGTGTTGCGGAGTTAATTAGAAATTAGCGATGAAAAATTAGTTTTTTCATGCAAAATTAAACTTTTATCGTTTTCAAATACTCATAGAAAAATTAAGAGGGCAAGAATTTTACATTTTTATCATTTATCAGAAATCTAGGTATATTAGGAATAAATCATTAGAATCGATGGACAAATGTCGGCTTTATTCACAATTATTTGAGGGAACTTAATTGACAAAAAGTGCGATTGACAAAAAGTGTGATTTTTATCAATCAAATTAATTCATTTAATTTTGAATAAATTCGATATTTTTCCATCGATTTTTATGATATATATCTTATTTTCTTTCTAATATATCCAGCTTTCTGATAAATTATAAAAAATACAAAAAATGCTGCTTTCGTTATTTTTTTAACAAAAAAAAGAACAATCTTTCATTGCTAATTTCTGAATAACTCTGATACAATTAGATATAAATTATATATAAATGACTTAAAGATAGTTTATTATTCCGCATCTTTCTGTGTTAGATTTATTTAAATAGGTTAAACCGTTGTCGAGTTTTGATGAAATACTGGCGTGACCACCCTATTTCTAAATAAGTCAAAACACAAAGCATACCAAACCTAATTTATTTTTGAACCGATTTTAATGTAACTACGCATTTCGGAAAGCTATTTTAGTGTAATTCACAGAAATAATTGTATATACGGGCATGTCACAGAGTTCAATTCCGTTCGGAAACGGAATTCAACCTACCCCATTTTTGTAGCAGCTGGTGTCTAAAAAAGAAAACTAAAATACGCAAATTTGTCAGGTGTATCGAGACTGTTGGTGGCGTTATTATGGTGCGGTATGCTTCATCTAGGGCTTGACATATTAGGATTGATTGAATTCCGTTTCCGAACGGAATTGAACTCTGTGACATGGCCGATAGTGTTTGGTATCTTATCAGCAACTTAGAGCCTGGGGAGAATAAATTTTTGTTAAAAAAATTTTTATTTTTTCACTTTAACCACTATACCTTAGCTATTTATTAACTGATTTTCAAAAACCATACCTTTTTTGAAAGACAAAAATCTTATATATCGCCGAAATCCGTTTTGAAACAATGAAGTTATTACTGTTTAAACTTTAAACTCTCGTTATTTCACTACATTTACCGTTATAAAATCACTTTACGAAGTGACCTAGAATAACTAAAGGTATTTTCGTTCTCTGTGGGATGCAACAAAACAGAATTGGTACATGAGAACCCCTTTTAGTGTATCACAGTGTAGTTGTGCAAGATATTTTGCCATTGTGGAAATCATCATATATGTTGTTTAATTTAAAATTTATTTCATATAACAACTGAGAACATTTGTATATTAAAAAATTGGGGGAGTTCACGCAACAACTGTGTCTAATGGACATATATGTATATGTATATTTTATGCAATATTATTTTACATGCAATTTAGTTCAACAACTGAATGAATGCATGATGAGGATTTTATTGTATGTGCTGGTATAACTGATTAAAGTCCATGATTTTAATTTCAAGTTCTTAGCCTTGTCTTGCATTTGTACAAAGTGTTTGTATTTATTAGTATTTCTTCAACTCTTTACTTCAGATATAATGATATAATACATACATATATAGCTTTATATGTATGCAAAGAAAGTTAATTAATTTAACCTTAGAGAACAATTTATATTATTATTTGGTATACTATGATAAGATAATTAAGAAAACTCATAGCAAAGTGTAAATTATTTACCTAACAATGTTAAGAAATTATACAACCTTGTTTTAATTACATATGTATCTTCAAAAATTTTTCGTTATAAAAATCTCTTTTTAAATAACTCTAATTTGGCAACTCTTCAAAAATGCTATAAGCTTACAATTAATAAATATAGATGGCTCTGCTTAAAATAAAATACTAACGTTTGTCAAAACACTTCCAGCCACTACTAAATACTTTTAGTTGAATTTGGCAGCACTAAGATGAAGTAATATTTACAATTAGCTAGCCAAGACAAGCACCAATGTGACACTTAAAATGTATGCCACTTTAGTCCGATTAGACCAATTGTTAGTTGTTTACCCTGTAGCAATTTTTAAAGTTTTTGATAGAAAAATCCTTGTTAATTTGAATACTCAAATTTAAAATTACCACATTTTCCAATGGATTTGAAAGTAATGATTTTTTGTATACTTTGACCTTGGTCAAAAAGGTAAATACATATGTATATAAAATATTATCAGCTACCTCATATGAAGAGTGACGGAACAACACTTCATAAGTTTTATTTTCGGCTTGAAAAATAATAGTTATGTATTTCTAAAGTTTTATTATTTGCTTACCAAATTAAATCTATATTTAATTTAAAGAACACCAACATAAGACAAATTTGTTTTTTGACTAATACGACAACAGTACATTAGCTCTTATAAGACAACACACACCAAATTTTTTTGGTACGCATTATAATAACACGAGTTTTTTTACTTAAAAGACAATATTGTTTTGCCTTCTGCGGTGTGTATTCAGGCTTAAAAAAGTTTATGTAACACTCTGGAGATAAATTTTACATTAAATAAATTTTGTTGTCCTGATTATAGAACCCAAACAATCGAATTGAGTGAACAATTTGTATGAAAAGCACTCTCTTTTTAAGCCAAAAATAAAACTTGAAAAATGATTACTATTTTTCAAGCAAAAAATAATTAGAAAATAAGTTTTAAAGTTAATTGTTTAATAAAACTCAACCAAATAAAATTTAGTGCAGTGAAGATCGTAATATGGATTATCAGGAATGGCATAATTGTACCAACAGAGATTTTTGAAACCAGAAACATTTTTTAAGTACAGAAAATACATCACTTTTCTGTACATATACCTGCGACAAAAGGGAAACTGTGCTTAAGTTGGATTTAGCTATTGCAATTTCTAACCTAAAATAGCTAACATACTAGCTATTGCAAGGTAGAACGACATACATAGTTTCAATAAAGTTACGAAAAATTTACCTTTACTACATACAATGCAAATAAATTTATAAAAAATAATGGTTCGTCTTTAAATAAAAATCTTATTAATATTGATTTTAAATACTTTTAGTGCCCGTCCCACGATGTCGACAAGTCGATGTCGTTCTCTTATTTATATTGAAAGCAATAAATTAAACAATAATTAAAAAATTTTAATTTGTTTTTGTTTTCAATATAAATAAGAGAACGACATCGAATTGTCGACATCGTGGGACAGGCCCTTAATATATAAAAAAAATACTGATAACTTCTATCACTGTTATGCTGTATACATAATAACAAAAAAACAACTCAAATTCAGCTTTGTTTATTTTACCTTTAATTTAAATTTCCTAAGCGCATCGGTATCGTCTATGTTTTTTTTTAGTATCGGTATCGATACAAAAATGCCAACGATTGATATGTATGTAAACAAAGATTTCATAATTGATTTTAAGAAATTGAAGTCATGCCATTTTTCCTAAAGCGCTTGCCATTAAAATATCATGCAACTGATGCAAAATATTTCAACGGTTAAATTCAGTCTTACTGTATTGTCGTTGTTATTTCAAATCATTTATAAAAATATTGTCCTCTTATATGGGCCAATTGTCGTCGTTTTTAGCGGTTGGTGTCCTCCTTTTCTTAAAATGGAAATGGCAGCCCTAGTAGTACACGACTATCTGTACTGGACATTTTTAGCTTTTGTGTTTTTTTACTTTTCGCAAAACATATGCAAATCAAGCAACCCTGTTGGCCATGTCTTGCAGACATCTTGCAAGACCGATGAATGACAATCCCCCGTATTCCGTAACTATTTGTCGACGTCACGTCAAGACAATACTAAAAACTTGGCACTTGTCTACTCGCTGTCGATAAAAACTTACTACTATTAACAGACTTCGCATTTTCTATGCCTTAGAGAATAGTAAGTGGCTGTCAGTAATAGTAAATTGTTGTCGATGACGAGTAGAAATGTGCCAAATTGTTGGTATTGTCTTGACGTGGCGTCGACAAATAGTTACGGAATAAGGGGGAATGTTAAAGTGTAGATGACTTATTGGTGACAGCGCAAACAGATCTGTGAGGACATTTTCGAACAAATGGCCACTAAGTTCATACATGACAACAAGAGCGACACTGTCACCCATCTTTTCACTCATGACATAAATAACAACAACGTCAGAAATATCCCGAATAAATTTTTTCGTTTGTTTCTTTTTTAACCGTGTTCTACAACAACAATTTGAAAATTTTGTCCCTCAGAGAGTATTTAATACAATAAGTTTTAATAGACATTTAATAGACTTTTCATCGGCATGGGCAATGAAATTATTTTAATAGATATCAGAGGGGAAAAGCTAATTTTGCCTATAATATCATTATTAATTGTGTAAACTTTTATATAGAAGTCCTCACCCTCATACGAAAACTGTTTGGTTTTGAAGGTAACTTTAAATCACTAACTTTAATAAATCCAAATATCCTAATAAAGAAAAAAATAAGCACAACTTTTTTCTTATGATTTTCAGAATTTTATAGATTGAAATTTCTTGCATTTGAACAAATATTCAAAAAGACTGAAACTAATTTATATAATTTTTGGCAAACAATTTCTAAAATAAAGCGAGGAGATTCCACAAAGGCTTTTCCATTTTTGGCAGAATTTTTGAAACAAATTATGGTTCTGCTATATGCGTCTGCAAATGTCGGACAAATTATTGTAATGTTGTAGTTGTTTTAGAATCAACACCACCTGATAAAATTAATTCGCCTTGGTACATGCTACAGTAGATACCGGACATCGCATATAAGAAAAAACCGTTTATAAGAAAGTGGACCAAAAACACCGTGTCTTTTTCTGAACTTTCCATAGAAAAAAATGTTCTATAAAAGAAAATCGTATATAAGAAAAAACCTGATATAAGAAACTTTTTTCAAACAGCAAAGATGATAAATGATATGAAAAAAAGATTTTATATAAGAAAGTTTTATAGTTCAAACTGAATTCTTCTTTTATTGTTTATCTTTATTAGAGCTATTTAAGTTAGTTTTTTATATGAATTGTTTCTTATAAGAAAACCCCGCATATAAGAAACAATTTTGTGAAAATTTTAAAGTTTCTTATATCCGATATGTACTTTATTGTCGTTTTAACAATTCATGGCGAATTCATAACGGGGGTCCTCGACGCAGCGTTGCCACAACTTAAAAATAACTGCAAATTTATAATGAAAAAACTGATTCTTTAAAATTGCATTTGTGCTTACATTGTGCAACTTTTGTCGCTGCAGTTCTTACAATTTATGCATGTATGTGTGGATGTGTGCACATAGTTTATATAGTTTATATTACGAATGAGAGAACAAAACGAAGCTCAAGCCTACATAGTAAGAATTGTAGCTACAAAAATCGCACAATAGCTCCGATTTTGGTAAAGCTCGGTAAACTAAGAGTACGGGAACAGCAAAAACCAAATTTTTATCCCAAAAAGTAACATGAAAGTGTTGTGAAAATAAGTTTTAAAAAATAAAAAGAAGCAGACTGATTATAATAGCATTTTTAGTTTTTAAATACTTTGTTGAATAGATACAAATGTATTTTGCTTTGAATTTTACAAAACTAGCAAGTATTTCGTCAGTATGTTTATTGACTAAAATCATATTTTTCGTTTGTTGTTTATTTTTCAAAATGCTAACTGTTTTGCACTTTACACAACCTGCCTAAAGAAATAGTATTGGCTGTTTCGTGCAAGAAAAAGAAGAAGAATACTTTTCTCTCATACTCTCTCATTTACCGAATCTTGCAGTACAGGAAGAGTTTTTGAGCAAATTGGGATCCCGCGGGATCCCAATGTTGAGTACGTGATCGCACCTAGTGTAAACGCAGTCTTAGGGCCAGATTTTGTAAATACAAACGCTTTTTGCGTTTGTTTTTATACAAATTGGTAACGTTTAGAAACGAAATTTTTTACAAAATCTGCCTATTAATCAATATTAAAGTACTTACCCCCAGTTTTTGACTCAGTAATTAAAATTTTATTTAGTTAATTTTCATATAAGTTTAAATTGTAATTAAATACAAATTCTGTTTTTCAGTCGTATTTAGTTGTTCTTATATAATTGTGACAAAAATATGGTAGCACCATAAAATATTATAAATTTCCCATAAATTAAAAAAAATAATGTTTTAAAAGCGGTTCAAGATGAACAAAATCCAAAAAAATATATATTTCTTCATGCAAAAAATAAGAATAATCAAGAGTTTCTGCAATGCTTTAAAAGAATAAAAACAGCTTACAAAATCACAAAAAACAAATATACCCAAAGAATGCCCAAATTTCAGGACAACAAAAGTTGAATTGTCAGCGGCCACTTTTTGCAAAAGAACAACAAGCAGTCAAAATGTACAAGATTGTCAGCTGTTTGACAATTAACACAATTTGCACGAAGAAAAAGTCTGGGCTGCTTCCTGCAAGCCGCGCCGATGGATTCTGCGGCGGCTTGACTTATGAATATTAATCGGCGACACGACTTGCTTCCCTGTTCGGCACTGACATCACTTTCTATAGTAACGCTACCTGCTTGTCAATTCTCATTGATTCGAGCCAAACAAGGGAATTTATTGTGTCCCTGCAGAATTAACGCCCCTGTAAAGCTTTTTGTAGAACAGTTTACAATTTCCATTTGATTATACCACATAGTAGTGCTTTTTCATTGTTTGTTTTGTTCAGTTTATGTATTTGTTTGTTTAGTTTTAATTTGAAACTCTCTTAAAAATGCCGTTTCTTAAACCGCTAATTTTTCGTAAACACATTTTTAACAATTGTGGAAGAATTATATTAAATCTTAAAGTTTTAATATTATTTTTAATAATTTGTTGGCTATCAAATGTTTATTTAATTTATTGGTGCATTAAGTAATTGGAAAAATATGTTTTATGAAATATTCGGAGACATTCTGGCTTCTAACTGTGATTTGAAATTTTCAAATGAAAATCATTTGCTTCATTTAAAACCTTTTAAATGGAATTACATATTATTATGTAATTATTGTGGTTTAGGTAAGATATAAAAACATTAGCTATATATATGCATGTACATATTTACAAAAAATCTTATTTAAAAACGTCTAAACGCACATTTTGTTTGATGAACCAAAATCCGTTACAAATTTTATTTGAACCGTTAAATATACATAATAATATTGTAAATCCAAAACGTAGGGACTGACAGACGGACAAGTAAAAATAAAACTTTTTATAAATTGGAGGCATACCCTTTCATATATACAATAAAAAGTTGCATAATCGGCCCACCTATAATTGGTAGAGTTCTGCGGGAATAAACAATAAAAAATAATACAAAAGAATTTAAACTTCACCTCTTTTGAAGTGTGTATGTGGTTGTTGTAAAGTATACGTATGTTTGTACATAACACTTCAATAATAAAATTAATTAAATAACAGAAATCGATAACATTTTTAATGCTGAAAAAACGCAGATAACTTAAGGACTTCGAAGCAATGGACATATTTACATGCATATGTAAGTTTTTCTAAAGCGCCCCACCCACTTGCAATATAGTTGCTCAATGTTTCATATTGTACAATAAAATCCTCCTGGAGAATATATTGGCCAAATCAAAAGTCTTGATTTTTATTGCACAATCAAGAAAATTGTGTAATATTTTGGCAACATTGTTGATTGTTATGCTTAAGCGGGTGCTAGACGAGTCAATATGTAGCTTCTATATATGTGTTTGTGTGCGTCTGTTATGAAAATCAAAAGCATATTCTTCAATATTCCCTCTACGCACATGTATAACAAGGTACATTAAACAGGTATCACTACAACCTCAGCTGTTCTAGTAAATTTGAGAATGTGTGCATTACACAGACAATAGATTTTGACACATTTCTGGTATTTTTCTATCAGCAACGGGCATGTGTTAGTAACTTTGAGGGAGGTTATGAATGTATGCGACACACAGACAATAGATTTGACATATATCTGGTATGTTTCTACTAACAAACTACGTGTGATTTTTTGGTGTTGTATTTGTTGTCGTTTTATTGTATTATTGTATCATGATGTGTAACTAATTTTTTGTAAACAAACACACACAAATACATATATTGAAACTTCATATTGATGTGTCTAGCACCCACTTTACTTTATCTCTGTGAGGAAAATTGGGCAATATGTATTTTGTTTGAAAGTATTGTGCAATAATATTGTATAATTCCAATCAACCAGGTGAATTGATAAAAATATATAAAAAAAAATATTCTGTAAAAACGATCTTGTTTCCAATACTTTTCTAATGTATGTATTTTGTTTACATGTAGATTATGCATGTGCGTATGTTTATAAAAGCTTGTTTAAATTTTTTATTTATACCATAAAATCGCTCAGTTGTTATTTTGCTATGTTGTTGTTATTAGGATAATGCTTGTAACAAGTTGTCTATATGTTGCATATTTTTCCACTCACTTTATACGAACCGTAGCTTAGAAGTTATCTAGCTTCCTCTCACTTCATCTTACAGGCGTTCCAACAGTGCCGACCTTTTTGGGGAAATTTTTAGGAAAAAAATCTATATAGCCAGAAACAAAATACGCAGAATAGATTAAGAACAGTTATTTTTCAAAAATATGATTTATCTGTAGATTGTGTGCAAATAATTTAATCAAATCAGTGCCAAAACGTGTTTTTCCAAAAAGTTTCGGAAATTATTAAAAATACATTGAGAATTTACCGTTATATGATAGTTAAAAGATTAAAATAGAAAATATACCATAAAGAAAAATTATTTTAAATGAAGAATTGCAATTTTAAAGTGAATTTATACTTACATAAGTATACTTAAGTAAATCAAGAAATAATTGAATTGTGAGAGCTTTGCGGAATTTTGTTCTTACGCCATTTTTTATGTTCATACTTTTTTTATTGTATAGATACTTTTGTTACTAATTGGTTGTTTTTTTATATTATTTTTTCTTCCAGTTGGTCCTGAATCAATCGAACACGAAAGACTATCACCCGCAGTATCACCAAACCCCACCACTACACAACCATTAAATTGCTCACGCAATTGTCCAACATCACCCTTATCATCAATATCTCTATCGCCTGCCACTTTTCAACAAGCAACCACCTCCTCCGCCCCGACTTTACCTAAAGACTGTCAAGTTTCTAAGGAAACTTATTGTAATTACAAACAAGAACCAAAGCCTGATAAGGAACAAGAAGATACACCCAAATCTGCCTCACCTAAACATCGTTATATATCCTCATATTTAGGTGCTACTACTGCCAACAATAGCAATAGCGGCGGAAAGTCATTAATTGGCGGCGTCATCCTAACGTCAGCTCAGCGCAAGGAATATCCAGTTGAGATTGTACAACAAATTCAGCAGCAACAACAAAAAGATCTAGAAGAATTAGGAGAGTCGTGTGATGAAAATTCCGATTCTGACAGTGATTCGGACGATGGCTCAAAATTGATTGTAGATGAAAAACCGTTAGTGCCCGAAGAGCAACCTTTGTCACTGCGCATACGTTGTACACCGCCGCCAGAAGACCAACGGCCGTCTCCCCCACCTTGTCCAGAGCCGGCAGTTCGTTGCAGTGTAATACAAAGAACACCTGCCAACGAAGCAGAAAACCAAAGACGATCCCACGAAATACGATTGCCCTTGGCCACTTCAGATCATTTGGGTCCGGAACAACAAGAGCCTATTGATTATCACGTGCCTCGAAGAAGATCTTCATTGGATAACGACGAAGAGCAGCTATTGAATGCCAAACGTTTGGAGCGTGAGCGCAAGTTAAGAGAAGCTAGACGACGCAGTGCTCTTTTAGCTGCTAGAACTATTTTGGCTCAAGCACGCCTTAATCCACGTTTTGTACGCTCTCTACCGGGTATTTTGGCAGCGGCTGCAGGACACGGCCGCACTACTTCAGGTTCTGGGGGCAGTAATCAAGGACAAAGTTTTCAGGGTAGTTTCGGAAATAACTCAGGTTCAGGCTCCCAACAATCAGCGAGCGGTGGAGGTTCTCCCACAGGTTTTAGTGGTTCAGGCGGTTTGAGTGGTGGTTCAGGGGGAGGAATGGGTGGAGGACGCGACGGTCGTGGCAATTATGGCCCTAACTCTCCTCCTTCTGGAGCTTTGCCTCCCTTTTATGAGTCGCTCAAGAGTGGTAATGCCATTAATGGTTCCTCTTCCACTAACTTTACAGGCTCACCTAATTCAACTGCTACTTCAAACTTTTTACTGCAAAATGCCGCCGCTTATCTTATGTCTGCAGCAGGTAGTAGTGGAAGTGGCTCACAACAGTTTCCTGTCACGGCTGGTGGTGATACTTTGGGTGGAGGTTCATCGTTATTGGATCAAAATACTTCTCCTGTTTCAAGCATGCTCTTCCATAATGGTCACGGTAATAATTCTCTTCCTTACAGCTCTTTAGCTCATTGTGCTAAATATAATAATCCTTCTTCTCCTTCTTCGGGTTCTTCACCCCAACATTATCCTTCGTCAACGTCGGCTACACAACCCCATCATAATTTACCCTACGGTCCAAATCCCTCAGCTTATGGTATTATACTTAAAGATGAGCCTGACATTGAGTACGATGAGTCTAAAATTGATATTGGAGCTTTTGCTCAAAACATTATGCAGGCAACCATGGGGAATTCGGGTAATTTTAACGCATCGGCTTATGAGGATGCTATAATGAATGATTTAGCTTCTGCGGCTCAGGGAGCTAGCGGCTCAGTTGATCCGTTGCAATTTACTGCAACCTTAATGTTATCCTCACAAACGGATCATCTATTAGAACAGTTGTCTGATGCGGTAGACTTGAGTTCATTTCTGCAACGCAGCTGTATTGAAGATGAAGATTCAACTTCACCCAGGCAAGACTTTGAGCTGGTCTCAACACCGTCTTTAACTCCGGACTCGGTTTCAATTACACCGGTTGATTGCCACAATGCAGGCAGCACACAATTGGATACATTCCATGAAAGTCTAATGCAACAATTGACCAATAATATTACGAGGTCACACGGCAATAATTCGTATAACAATTTTGATAGACACCAAAACAGTTTGCAACAGCAGCAACAGAATCCACCGCCTTCATATCAACATGCTACTCGTGATATAATGCAAATGCAGCAGCATCATCAACACCAGCAACAAAATTATCAACAATCATCACAACAACAATCTCCTCTCAATTCGTTGATAAACCAAAATTCTTTATTGCTGCAACAACAGCAACATCATCAGCAAAATGGTTACCACAATGCACACAACAACAATCAATATAATCCAGTACAACATCAACACAATCATCTTAACCACCATCAGTTGCAACAACACCAAGCTCATCACCAACAACAACAGCAACTTCAACCACATCAGCAACATCATCATCATCATCAACAGCAACACAATCAGCATCTACATCATCATCACCATCACATGCACCATCAGCATAGCGACAGTAGCAATTTATCTCTACCCTCTCCAAATGCTACATCTTCATCAAATCAAACCTCAGCCACCGCAACGACAACTGCCAATGGACATCTATTGATTGCCTCTCAGGGACATAATCCCATGTCTTCGGCAGCCAGTAATACTTCGTCGGGCTCAGCTGCGTTAGATACATCATTACTCGACACGAAACCCATCATACAAAGTGTAAGTCCAACATATTCTACTGGTTCTTCCACTGCTTCTTCCTCTTGTCATAATGCGGTTAGAGGTGGCAGTAGTGGTGATACACATTTTTCAATCACTAGTGGTATTAGTTCTTCGTCGTCTCTCTCTTCTTCCACATCGTCGTCGCATAGTACATTAAAGCAACAGGAAAAACAACAGCGTTCCTCTATGGCGGCCAGTTTAAAATCGATACCGACATCTCCCACTGTTGCAATGTTGCATGAAAGCAAAGTGCTTCAGCAACGGGTAAGCATTTCCAAATAAAATATTTTCGTTGATATTTTCTTGTGAAAAGTGACATTGTTTTTCATTGGGATCTGGGGGAACGTGGTTTTGTTATTTTTATATATTGTACATGCATTGTTTAATTGAATCGATTTTGCTGCAATTTTAGTATAAGCAATTGAATTCACCGAAGCATGTACCTAAACCCTTGGAAGGCGGTGGTTGATTTTCAAACTAAGCATGTTTTGATAAGGTTGTTTTTTTCTTTTAGCGTATACTGCTGGTGGTTGGTTTAAATACGCTGTATATATATTATTACAGGGATCGCAAATAACAGTTACTATAAAAAATTTCAGTTCAAATTAATATAATTTGATTTTTCCGCAAATCGCTTGCTAAGCCGCTTGTCAAAACCGAAAATACCGCCATAGGCTTATACAAACGTAAATTTCTGATTTTTTTTAAATTTTTTTTTTTGAAAATCAATCTGATTTTTAATCAAATGTCAAGTTTGTATCTGGCAACCCTATGTGTGTTGGATATTGATTTTGAAAACGAAGCAGTTTTTTGATAAATTTCTTTTTAATAAAGAAATATTTGTGGTAAGAGCCTTTTAAATATAGAAATATTTCTGCCTGTTCTGTAAATCGAGTCGATTTAAAACTACTCGGTTTAGAACAATTAAATCCGCTAATAGCAACATTTGTTCAGACTTTTATGTAGTTTTCTATCAGGAATCAGGAATATTCTGAAAATAACTTTTTTGTAAAGTTTTTTTGTAAAAGTTATTGTTATGTATTTCACTTTATATTAGAGTCCGACCGAATATTCGGTTCCGGTTTCCGATTCGGCCAAAATTGTGGTTTCGGCTGATATTCGGTTTAGGCCAACTTTTTTGCCGAATACCGAAACTTTTTATTCTCTATAAATAAGAAAGTTAATCGAAATAGTATTTTCCAAATTTAAAATATGTCACCGCCATGAATCTGTTTTTCCAGTCCCACATCTTTTCAAATTGAATAAACATTTTACTTAGTTTTATAAAGCGAAATTAAAATATATACATAGTAACATAAACTATTCAACTGTTTGTTGCCAAAATAAACTAGGGAATGGTAAACCGATTTCATTCCAATCGAAAATCTATTTTATGTTATAATAAATCGATTTTTTTTGCACTGAAATTGATTATTTGTTTTTTAAAATAGATTTTTTAAATAATTTCAAAATATGAAGAATTCTCATTTTCATTCTTCACGATAAATTCAATATCGTCGAGAAAAATTCTTTATTGTGTATATCATCGATGAAACGCGGCCGTAAACAAAAAAAAAAATAATTCCACTTTAGTAGAAATGAATGAAATCTTATAAATCCAGTGTCAAAAATAGGTAAATAATCCACTTTATATCTTTTTAGTTATTCCCACTCAACTTTTTGATTGGTGCTCTTGTAATGTCATCAATAGAGTGATAAATCACTCCTCAATGTATATGTACCGAACCAAATATTCCAGTTCTATTCATCATATAAGCTAATTTCATGCCAATTTTTTTATTAGTCATATGCTCATTAATGGTTATGTTTTATATTTGCTTGATGGAATGAATTATATTCAATTTCTACTATTATTTTCAGCGTTGTCAACTTTTAAGTTTCAAAAAGCACGGAAACCAGGAAAAAAACGCGTAATTTTTGTAAAAAAAGCACTAAATTAAATTATTATATAATAATACAATAAATCATAAAATATATTTTAATTTAATTTATTTATTTATTTATTTTTTTTTTAGCCAAATGGATTACAATATCCTTACAGGCTAGCAATATAAAATCTTAGTCTAACAATACATCCACTAATTCCTTATTTTCTAGACACAATTTGAAATCATCTTGAGACAACGAATAATATAAATTAACAATATTATTTAACTTATTTAAAGTACTTAAAGCTCGTATCATAGGCTCATTCATAGCGTAATTAGTACTATGTGTAGGTACAAAGAATAAATTATGGAACCTGAGAGATCTAAAAGGTATACAAAAATAAATCAGCTTAAATAAATATTCACAATCAGTGATACCATTGATCAAATTAAAGACAAATATAAAAGAATGAAGAGTTCTTCTCAGGTAGAGTGGCTTTAAGCCCAAAAGCAGACAACGAGCATAATATGATGGAGACGAAAAATTTACCCGATTACCACGAAGTACAAATTTAACAAATTTTTTCTGAATTCTTTCGATTCTCTTTACATGGACAGCATAAAAGGGGCTCCAGACAAAGGAGCAATATTCTAACTTAGACCGAACAAAAGCAGTATATAACATTTTCAAAGTCAAGGGGTCTAAAAATTCCTTGCAGTTCCTCTAATAAATGCACATGCAGAATACGCTTTTGGAATTATATAATCCAGATGAGACTTAAAAGATCTAAAATTTGAGTAACAATTTTCAACTTTTCATCACACAACTTATATTGGAAGGTCATATTAAAACGCCAATTAGACCTACAAAAAGTCATTTGGTAACATATATTTATATTTAACGACTAATTATTACGATAGCACCATTTAGACACCTCATCGATGCAATTTTGAAAAATAAAGGAATCACCCTCCGAATGAATTTCCTTAAAAATGTTAAGGTCGTCGGCATATAACAAGAAATGAGAACCTGAAATGAAATTCCCTATATCATTAATGAAAATTAAAAACAACAGAGGGCCCAATATACTACCCTGCGGTACCCCAGAAGTAGCAGTGTAAGGCAAAGATATAACATTTTCCACGACAACTGTATATTTTCTATTAGACAGATAGGACTTCAGCCAATTAAGAAACATGCCATGAAAGCCCATAGCTTGAAGTTTAAGGCAGAGCATGTTATGCGATACTTTATCAAACGCTTTACATAGGTCCATGAAAACTGCATCTACCTGATTATGTCTATCAAAGGCAGAGATACAGAAATGGTTAAAAACTGCACAATTTGTAGCAGTGGAGCGTCCAGGAAAAAAACCATGCTGTTCACTACTAATATAACGCTTAAGTGAAAAAAACATTTTTTCCTTTATTATATGCTCAAAAACTTTGGAGATATTGGACAACTTAGAAATAGGCCGATAATTAGATATATCAGTTTTATCCCCACTTTTAAAAATTGTGGTAATAGAAGCAACTTTCCATCTGTCAATAAAACAACCATCCGCTAGAGAAATATTAAAAATAAGCTGAAGAGGTAAAGTTAAACATTCAGCCAAATTCTTGATAAAGAAGGAACTCATCCCATCAATGTCGACACCATAAGAGTTTTTTTATACCTTTTATCCCATTTAAAATATCATCACCAGTTAATTGAATAACAAAATCAACAAGAGGCTCTATAATTTGTAAGGCAGACGGATCTATTAAACAATTACCATTTACAAAATCGATTTGAAAAATAGAGCAAACGAGTTAACAATTTCATTACCCGAACTCAGAAGCGTATCATTGAAATGCATGGTAGAAGGATAATCTGAACAGGATTTTTTAGATCTTATAAAACTCCAAAATTTTTTGGGGTTATTTTTAATAGAAGATTCAAAATTTAATATATACTGTTTATACAAAAATTTATCGAGAAAATTAAATTCCCGCATATAGTGCTCATAAGCCGCTTTATGGTTTAATTCACCCGTTTCTCTGAATTTAATATGATACTTGTTTCTAAGATTTTTTAATTTTTTTAAACCTTTAGTGTACCATGGAAGCCTATGAATCCTGTTCGATAAAAGAGGAACAGAACGTTTAACAATATCACTTAGAGTATTAGTAAATATATCATAACAATCAGTTGTATCCTTATCATTAAAAAGCATTTTCCAATTAACAGCACCAATTTCAGCACTTAAGCTAACATAATCACAATCTTTAAAATTATAACAGCCATAATTATTAGCCTTAACAGAAATATATTTAAAATGAGACAGTCTTAAAGTTAACGGAATATGATGCATATCAGTCATACACATGGGAAATGGACAAGCAGACAAAGAATAATTTAAAGTATCAGATATAAATACTAAATCAAGAATTCGATTTAGTTTATTTCTATACGAATTAATTTGTACAAAACCAAGGCTTAAGAATGAATGAGATTTATTTGGTACGACTTATTAACATTAGAGGGCGTCAAAATACATTTATCGAATAAGTTGATCCAACTAATATCATTAAGATTATAATCACTAAGCACACAAAGATTCTCTGTACCTACGGTATTTGCCAGGTGAACAACATTAACATGAGATGCATAAACAGCATCACTACTATTAGGTGGGACATAAGAAACACAGATAAACAAATGCTGCAGGCCAGTGATATATACGCAAAGTTGATCCAAGACAGGATTAGAGTCGAATAAGCTTAGTGAGTTAGCATTTAATGATCTCCTGACGGCTACAAATACACCACCTCCACGAGTTTTGCAGGTATTTTCATAGTCACGATCCTTACGAAATATTTGATACTGTTTTAAATCACAAAGTTCGGAATCAAGTATATCAGGTTTTAGCCAAGTCTCCACAATAACTATTACATCATAATCAGCTTGAGCAGTAAATTTAAAAACATCATTCAGTTTCGCGCGAATACCCGAAGTATTTTGAAAGAAAATGTTGATGCCATCATTAATAGGATGAGATATTGAGCATGTTTTTACCGCAGAGCTCCGCTGTTGGGCATCGTCTTGGGAAAAAACTTAAAAGGACGCACACGTACATTGGAAGGCCAAATAGACGCATTAAACAATGAATCATAAAAAGGCGCAGAAATACCGAGTTTGAAATTTACATACTTAAAGTTATCCACTGGAGTGTCTTTTTTTTACCAGTCTGTAGCAAGATATATGTGATTTGCATATATCCAATTTCTTCTCAATATATGCAATAAGCTGCTCCTCACTGACTGATGCTTTAAAAGATGACACGTGTACCCATTTTTTCCTTTGAGCAACATCAAGACTAGCGTCGCCATTACTCCCATAAACTATTTTCGAGTTTTTGTTTTTTCCCCGTTTTTTATAACCCACTCCTTCCAAATCAATCGGGTTTCTTCTATTTGACATACGGGGTTCCAATACTTGCATTGAAGCCTGCGATGAAGTTGATGGTAACGAAGAATCGAACAACACTGGATGCCTGTTTACATTATTATAAACTTATTTATTTACATTAGGCATTACATTTAAGTCAGCAAGTGCATTCACATTTTGCTCATCACTAACAACAGGGGTAACAAGAGACGAAACGGGTAGGCTCCGTTTTTGTTGATTTGCTTGAGTTGGCTGGGTTAAAGTAGCAAGTGAAATTGCATTTAGCTGACTATCACCAACAGGACCTACATTATTACAATCATTAGTACTGAGAACCGAAGCATGACTACAAGGTTGTTGTTGATTTAGATTGCTATTATAAGCCTCCTTATTATTGGAGAAGGTTGTGAGATATTCGCTCAATTTATGAATGTCATATTTTATGGTTGTATTGACAATTTCTTTAATTTCACTCAACATTGTTGTATTATTAGTTTCAATAGCATTATACACAGCTTTGTTATTACCTTCAAACTCATTTATCACACCGTGTAATTTTTTAATTTCAGTAATATTCCTTTCGCATGATTTTTGGGCAGTATCTATTTTTTTGAGCCTTTCATCGTATCTCTTTTCTATTGCCTCAAGCAATTTTTTTATTTCATTTTCATTTTCCGTTAGCGACGTTTCGAATTCGTGTTTATAATCCACCAACCGTTGTTTATTTTTATTTACGCCATCTTGTATTTCCTTTAGAACCAAGTCGACGTTGTGAATATATTGCAGACAATCATCACACATAAAGCGAATAAAATTATTTGCCTCCAGAACGCCAGCAGAATACTGATCAATATTAGAGCACTTAGTTGCAGAGTGATACACCCTATTGCACACTCCACTGCATCGTATTCCTTTTTCACCACGAATAGAGCCTCTGCATTTATAACACTCTACCATTATGAGCTAGAAATGCTAATTTGTTTGCTGTGTAATTTACTGTTTGCTTTGCTCAGTTTATTTGTTTATATATTTCTTTTTAAATAGTTGTTGTTAGTTAACAATATATGTACGCACAATTGAAATGGTAAATAACACCGTTGACTTACAGGTCCTTTTTGTTGTTTGTTTTCTTTGTTTGTTTTTTTTTTTGAGATTTTATTTTGGTTGTTTCAAAGTATGTATGTTGTTTGCTTTTTCCCAAATTAATATTTTACTTTTTTTTAAGTAAAATATTAAATTTGTATTATTAATTTTATTAATCTTTAGTTTTTCTATGAGATTTTTGGGTAAAGGTTCCCTGACGAATTGCATTAGCCCCAATGAAATGGCCATAGGAACTAGATAATACCCCTCCATAATCAATTTCAACGTATTTTAATAAAAATTTTATAGTTTACCTAAAAATTAAAATATTAATTTGGGAAAAAGCACGTTAAAAATTAAAATTAATGCAATTTAATAATTCCCAAAAAAAGAACTTTTTAATAAAATATATTTTTTATATTAAGTAAAACTACAATTACTATAACATTAAATTAAAAGTTTTAAAAACCCCGAAACAAATAGATGATAACTTCAAACATAGGTTAGAAGATTTTGGATTAAGTCACCTTTCAAACAAAATTTACAAACTAAAATCGATTAACCCGTTTGGGAGCGTCAAAGACACACAGATTCAACAGAATACATCTGGACCGAGTTTCTTCAAGCATAGCTAAGAACGCTCTCGAGCAAGTCACCTTTCAAACAGAAAAAGCTAAATCAAAATCGGTCTAGCCGTTTTATCTGTACGTGGACTTGTACAGACACACACTACAAACTTATAACATTCTTTTTTGGTCGGGGGCTAAATAAATATGTACTTGATTATTTCATAAAGTGAAATGCGTAATTTTTGATGTATTAAAGAACATATCGCACTTGCACTTCAAAAGTGGCACAACTCAAAAATATGCCTTTTTCAGAAAACGGGGAAAGAATAGAAATGTATTCACTCTTCAAGAACTTAGTACACAATATGTTTGTACAATGTTTTTATGCAATATGAAAAGCAATATGACGAATAATTTTGTACTATTAACTCCAAAAATGCATTCCTTGAGTTGTGTCGCTTTTGAAGTGCATGCGTGATATAATTTAGTAATAAAAGAAATGAAGAAGAACAAAAAGGATAAAGGTTCCCTGACGATAAAATGCGCATAGGAACTAGCTAATACCCCTCTATAATCAATTTCAATGTATTTTAATAAAACTTTAATATTTGACTCAAAAAGTAAATATTAATTAGGGAAAAAGCACGTTACAAAATTAAAATTAATGTATTTTAATAATTCCCAAAAAAAACTTTTTAAAACTGCTGTAATTTATGAAAAAAAAGGTCACTCTATCTTTAAAACTAGAGCTAATCGGAAAATTTTATAGTAATTTCTGAATGCAGAAGATAAAAATATAAATTTTCATTGTTGTATATCAGTTGGTATTTCATAGGTTTCACAACATGAATTTTCTCGCTTATGTGAAGCAAAGCGTTAACCGTGTGTAAGGATATTCTGTTACGTAGTTTAGACTTACCCTGCAGCCACACCATCAAGTATTTCATTCAAGTTTTTCACACGTGCTGCTTGCCAAAATTAACTGTAATTGACAGCTGTGACGTGGCTTGCACGCAACTTGAAAGTAATTTTGCAAAAAATAACACAAAAAACTATGGCGGCAGAATATTTGCACAAGAAAATTGTAGTCAGCTGTTTTCTTGACTGTAAATTGAAACACTCAACTTGAAAGAGAAATTGAAAGCAAGTTCGAATCAATTTTAAAAAGTATGAGAGTACCTATTGTAAAAAAGTGTGAGTGTATTAAAACTTAAAAGGCAAAACTAGATCGTCTAACCCCAAAGTTAAATAGATTCATTAAGCTAAGAACGCGTGCAACTTGAATAGGGAAGTGACAAAAGTTTGATGGCAATATTTTCTAATGACTTAAACGGGCTTATATCAACTGAATATATCTATTTGACTTGGACAAAACTAAATAAATATGAAAATAAATTTGTTTATTCTTCTAAAAGGCTGAAGAAATTATGTTTAGCAAAGGGCTGCATTAGCAACGAATTTTATTTACACTCAAAAACAAAAATTTTTTTATTTATAAATAAAACTCATTTCTGAATTTTGTGTTCAGTGCCACCGCCACAAATAAAAAGTACTAAAAATGAAACTAAAAAAGCACCGAGCACTAACTAAAAATTTTCACGTCGAAAAGTTTAAAAAACACTAAAAACGGTGCGAAAAGCACTGAGTTGACAAAGCTGATTATTTTGACTGACACTGTATGTATGTAGAAACACTCTTACGCCCTTTTTCACAGTGTAGAGTTAAAAGCTAAAGTATACTTCAACGAACGGCCGAATTTGCCGTTAAAGACCACGTTAACCTTTAATCACATTGTGAAAAGGGCCGTTAATGAAGTAGTAAATGACTTTTCAGTTCTGTTAAGTTCTTAAAATGTCAATATCAGTTAATGCTAAAAAAAGTTTCGGTTTCAGCCGAATATTCGGCCTTTTGCCGAATATTAGGTTCGGTTCGGGTTCGGCCTCAATAAACTGGTTTCGGTCGGACTCTACTTTATATTCATCATAAAGTAAAGTTCATAACGTATCTGATAGTTTGTGGACAATATGAAAAATAGGCAAGTTTTCCTAATTTTCAATTGTGTTGGGCACCTCAAAAGATCAGGACAAGTAATTTTTCGTACGTTTAATTTACTCACTGAAAGGCAACTTGCAACCACTGAAAGGCTATTGCGTTGAAAAAAGACGAAACAAATTTTTTTCATACATTATCACTCCACCCATACATACATATTATATATACATTTTTTAAATATGTATTATATATACTTCATTAGAAAAAATTAGTTTTTTTCATTTCCTGAAAAGATTAAAATTTCAGATATGTCCTTTTTTCGAAATTGCTGATTCAATTTAAATCTTTCATTTTTAATTTCTTATATTTTCTTAACGTAAGTTGTCTGAAAGGCTTTCAAATTTCAGTTCTTCTTTTACATATACATACATACTTTTTATGCCTACTTGAAATTCAGACAACTGCTACATGCTGACCTTAAAAATTACACGCTGTAACAATGAAACCGTAATAAGGCGTAGTAAATGTATGGGATTTATATAAAATAACTATTTTTATTCCATACTTCAGTGATAATAACAAGAACAAATTCATTTATTGAACAAAAACATAACTTGGAATAAAAATTCTCAACCGATTTTAAAAATATAGGGCTTGTTGTAATCGTTATTAGATACCGTTTTTAGAAAATAAAAGTGGGTAGGTTCTCCAGCAAATTGTTGCAAAAAAAAAAAATACGCATAACTTGAAAAAATGGGGAAAAGAATTAAAAATTGGTACAGAAACAACGCAGTGATTTATTTTGTCCGTGAAGTCACAAAAATTGTTTTTTATCGATAACTTCCGATTTTAAATGTGTATTCCAATTTTTTAAAAGGGCAAAATAATTTACTCAACTAGATCTAACGCCTCACTAAGTCGTTTTTCACGAGTGAAAAAATTGTTATATTGTAACAGTGTGTTATATTTGAGTGTCTTGTATTTATACATAATAAAATTAAATTTTAATGTTCACTCTTGCTTGATTGTTTGAATTCCGATGGATATTAATTTAAATAAATATGAATTCTTCTATTCTCAATTAACATGTTTTATAATTTTTATTTCAAAACTTAAATATTGTTATTTTTATCTCTTAATTTTAGTTGGGACTGCCACCGGAAGTTCAGTTGGAATTTGTAAATGGCGGTCATGGCATTAAAAATCCTCTAGCCATTGAAAATACCCATGGTCATCATCATCATCGTATACGCAGTATCGATTGCATAGAGGATTTGAAAAAACCCTCACTGGTAACGGATAATACTACTGCCTTAATGAATGGTGGCGGTGGCGGTAATTCTTGTTCCTCGAATAGCAGCTCAAATAACGATCAAAGCGAACCAAATGGTAAATTTGTGTGTCGCATTTGTTTAAAGGCTTTTTCGTTACAACGTTTGCTTAATCGCCATATGAAATGTCATTCGGAAATTAAACGTTACTTATGCACCTTTTGTGGTAAAGGATTCAATGATACTTTCGATTTAAAAAGACATACGCGTACACACACAGGAGTTCGACCTTACAAATGTAATTTGTGTGAAAAGAGTTTTACACAAAGATGTTCCCTAGAATCACACTGTTTGAAAGTCCACAGTGTACAGCATCAATATGCTTATAAAGAAAGAAGAACTAAGGTAAGTTTTTAAAGCATCCAGTAGTGCTCAGGATATTTAGAACTGAGATGCATAGCATTCAAGTTCTTAATTTATTCAATATCTACTTATTTTTCTTCAGTATTAAATATTGTATATGTTCGTAATTATCTATCGATTTTTACACGAGCAAAACCAAAACAAATAATTTTTCAATGACAAAGAGCGCAAGCAAAACAGTTGGCTTTTCACTCATTATGCTTGCTTTGATATCGTACAATTGCAAACAAAACAAAAGCATTGATTGTAGCCCAAATAAGCATCAATTAAAAAATAAACCTTACAAGCAGTCTTTTAATTTCACTCAAAAATAACATTTATATAATCTAATATGATGACTAAATCAACCAGAAAACGTTTGCGAAACGTTTTCTTCTCAAATTGTTTAAATTTTGCTCTCATTTATTTTCTAACTGCGTACGTTTAAATTAATGTACATTTGTTGTTCAGGAGCACTGTAACAATCAAACTCGGATATAGTTGGCAAAAAAAAAACACGATCTAAAAATGTTTATGTTAACATTTTTTTATATAAAAAATAGTATGCATGTAAGTAAATGTATTGAATTACTTAAAATTTTATGTTAAAGCTAGTTTAGTCTTCATCGTCACTACCATCAAGATGATGTGAATCATCATTGATACGATTTATAATATTCATTTGAAGAATACTAATTTTTTTCTTCCATTCATTTATGGCGATATTTCTCATAAAATTGTAAAGTTCTAGGCCAGATATAAAATAGTTTTGGGGCTTGTTCCTAAAATAAAGCAGATCCGATTACTTTGTATGTTGCAAAACAGTCTACACTCATTAAAAATAATTAAAATTTTAAAACAACAAATTATAACACTGTAACACAACAGAAAAACCATATTAATAACTGGAATAGATATGTGTGCGTGAAACACTTTATATACGAGCGTTCTATTGTTATTAATCAAATATGGTGACTTAGTTTAATTAACACAAAATATTATACGTTTGTTATTATTGATAAAAAGAAGTTGAGTGTCAGTATTATATAACTTCCTGACTGTATCACTCTCGTGTGCGTGTGTGATCAAATCTAACTCGCACAGCCATCCTACGTTCCCACGACAATTGGATCTACGCTCCGGAAGGATCCGAGTTCCACTCCGCCAAAGATTGTCAACCCAGCGACAGCTGTATCAAACGGAAGTTTTTCTCAGGAAAGATCTTCCGACAACAACAGCAGAGCTTTCACAACAACAGCAAGCTTTCAAAACAACAACAACAGAAAAGTTTGAGATGACAAAAGCAAAATAAGGCGCTATTCACATTTAACGTAACGCTATTTTCGGAGTTTTTTTTACCCCTCACTACTCCTCCGTAACGCATTTTCAGTATAAATTATCTACTCCGTAACAAATCTTGAATACCCCCCTGGAGCGTACGTAATATTTGAATAGTCCCTTATACACACATTAGTTTAAATAATTATATTTCGACAACAAGACTTACACAAAATATTAAATATCTAAAAAGGTTTGCAATCAAATTTGCAAACTTTATTTCTTAGAATTTCAAGTAGAGACGCCAATAAAAATCTTTATTTCATAACTAAAGCTCGGCAAAGTCAGAACTCCTGGTTCATCAAATATGAAAAATACCCCAATTTTCTTAGAGCTTTTTCGAAAAAATATTTCAACACATTCTTTTTTAACAGAATCACAATTTTATGCTTAAATATCTGAAATTGAAAGTTTCGTCCTAAAGTGGAACGTTTTACGTATTAAGTTAGACAAAATGATAATTTTTTTCTATTAACTATCAACTTTTATCACTTTTTGTAAAAATATTAAAAATTATCTGACTTGGCAGCTTACTGTGACTGTACAACATAGATAGGTGAAATTTTGAATAGTGACTGAGAACTTTATATCATTTTATTGGGTATAAACTTGTATCACGAAATCTTTATTTAAACATCCCAATTAAGCGCTACTTTGGTCAATGTTGAACCCAGTGTGCGCCCTACTGGTAAAGTTAATTCGATGCTGATTTCAAGGGTCCTACCAATTTTTCGAAGTTATCGCTTGTATTCGCGATTTATAATTAATATGGTAAAGTAGTATAAAAACGATAACACGACGCACAGATGTAAAAAGCCCAATCTAGCGGCGGAAAAATAAAAAAAAAATTATAGAATTTGAAAAAAAACTTAAACGCATCATCAAAGCGGACAAATCAGTTTATTTAAAACTCCAATTGATTGATCACTACACACAAAAAAATCATAGGTTATATATCCTAAAATTATGGTATAAATTTAACTAAGTGAAAGGGTAGAATGGCATTTACAAAGCTTTTTTGGTAATTTCACAAAAATTTTAGTTGAATCCTATGTTCGAAAAATCAACTACAATTTTTGTTAAAACTACTTAAATTTTTTTTAAATTACCTACCATATAAAGAGGTAAATTCGCACCCTCGTTTTGGGTAAACTACCAAAGATTTTAGTTTACTTTACTATAGTTTTTTTACTTAATAAAATACATATTTTTCGTATATTTTAGTTCTATTTATATATGAATTAAATAACAAATATAACAATCGGGCCTGTTCTGTAAATCACGAGATGTCAAATCACGGTGATTTCAAAAAATTAATAATTGCTTTCGTTAATTGCACGATTTATAGCGTTGGAAGTTCGAATAGAATGTTCTATTGTAAATGACAAAAACCTAAATTACAATAAAAACCCGCTAAAAAATCAGGTATTAATAGCTTACTTTTGAAATCACGTGATTTGAAATCACAGTTTTCAGAACATGCCCGTATATGTTATAATAAATAATAAGGAAAGTATGTTGCCAGAGAGATGTAACACCATGGTAGTAGCTTGTGCGGTAATGCAACCGTAAAACCAACAGACCTGAAAAGGAAGAAGCAAAGCAGTACTTGTTTAAAAATTCTACAAAAATGTCATTACGGGTTTTAATGTAACAAAATTAAAATATAGGGTTCCGTAAGGCTACCGCTTCTGTTCCAACCGCCAAAAAGGGTATTTTATATATGTAAAAATTCCGATAAGTAAATTTATATTTAAATGTAACTATCTTTCAGGAAGATACATATGTTGGTCATTGAGAATAGAATACGGGCAGCCTCAGAGAAAAGAAATAAATAGTATGTATATGGAAACCCCGTTTATTATCTCATTATTAAAGTTTCTGGCAATTAATCTTCTACAATATCGAGAGCATTTTTTATGTTGTTAGAAGATTGATCTTTCGAAGCTTTAATAATGGGGGTTCTCCTCTAAAAAAATTGTTTTGCGGTTGGAAACATTTTAATATAAGAAAGCCCTCGCGTGGTGTTAATTCTGTAGTTTGCATAGTAACAGGAGATGGAGCTGACCTTCTTGCCCTTGAAATATGCCATAATCTCATTCCATAGAAACCTGAAAAAAATTTTATTTGGCAATGAATAAACATAAAAAGTTAATTTGCATAAATTCTCCTTTCTGCTTACATATGTATATGTAAAAGTCCTTATCATAAGAAGCTTTAATCCATCTATACGTATCGTTTCCTGAAAAATAAAATTTATATGAAGTTATTATTAAAAAAAATACATTTTAAATCCATATTTTATCCTTTTCTCCCAGAAACATTTTTCATTTGACAATAAAACGAAAATAAATCGACACCAAAAGTTTCGAAGATGTGTAACTAATTCTATAAGTTAAATTCAAGGTAGATCAACACCAGGTAGTCGCAAGAGAATTCGCTGTGGAGAATTTACATTTGGGCTGTCAAAAAAACCGATACATTAACACTGCTGACAGCCGTAAACAGCTGGGCTCTTGCGGCCACCTAGTATGAATTCGCCTTGAGTTAAATTAACTTGGATTTTAGGTAAAATCTATTGTAAAAGTCACCTTATGGCATAGTTAAAAAACCCCAAGTATTTCATTTTCATATAAAATAATTGTACCTATGCAAGCTTAGTTAATATTACCTCTTATATTTTTTTGTGTGTATGCTACCTGGTTCGGAAAATATGGCCTTTTAAACATTCCCCTTATTCCTTAAATATTTGTCGACGTCACGTCCAAGACAATACCAAAAAATTGGCACATTTCTACTCGTCATCGACAACAATTTACTATTACTGACACCGACTTACTATTCTCCAAGGCATAGGAAATGGGAAGATGCTGTTAATAGTAGTAAATTTTTGTCGATACCGAGTAGTGAAGTGTAAATTTTTTCCTATTGTCTTGACGTGACATCGACAGATAGTTAAATTATGACTTCGAATCGCAATGTAAATAATATACAAATTCGAAAAATTTTCTTTTCGAATCGAATTACAGAGTAACCGTCCTGAATTCCAATTAATGAATCCATAATTTAGTTTTACATGACACAGTAAATGATCACTTTACCTAATAAAGCATTTAAATATTTTGAATATAATCTTAAAATTTCTTAATTATTCATACAATATGAGCATGTCACGGGAACCCAAAAAATTTAAGTACGATTTTAATTACTAAACCTACGTATTCAATTAATTGCGTTGTTGATTAAAGTTGATATAAGTCCATTCTTTTTTATTATAACTCCTCTGTATTGTGCCGGGAGCACTCACTTAATTAACAGAAAATACTACTATGTATACATATCCACACAAACTGATAAGCTTGTGTTACTGTTTAACATTAAATTTATTATTTCAAAACATTATAGATTTCTTTGTATTCCTTTTGTTAATAATTTACTTTTTAATGCTTTTTTGAAGTCTCAAATAAACTTAACTTAACTTGAATGAAGTTTAACCTACGATGAAAATTGTATGCTCATGAATATAAATTTTCTTTGCAAAACTCTTGTTATAGGATTTAAGTCAGAGTTGTCATTTATCACAATTGACAATCGATTCTGATTTGAATTGGTGTTATGAGACTAGCGTTGCCAGAAGTACCGCTTTTCGTGGGATTGTCCCGCTTCTTGTTATCGAATCCCGAGTCGCGCGCGGAGATCAAAATTCCTCCATTTTTGCTCGTGCTTGCTTTCAATGATTTTTTCCTCAATGCTAGCAAAATGTTAAATATGTACTCAAATAGATGAAGAAAAATGGAATTCCTCTTTTACAAAATCAAACAGGGCGAGCTGATAAATATGATATTTTGAAAAGTGTTAGTATTTTTATTGCTACACTGAAACAATATTTTCACAAATACACTCCGAATTTCATTAAATCAGATTTAGATTGCAACTGCCCCGAATTTTATTAATACATATGTATATATGGACTGCTCACTGCATACTTTGATTATCTCCACTTTGAGATTTTATATAAAATGGAAGTGCACATATTTAATACCAGAGGGAACTATTTTGAATATTAAAATTTAAGAGTCGAAATAGTGTTGTTAAATCAGAACTTACAAAAAATCTTAAAGTGGAGTTAATCCACGTGTGCAGTGACCAGTCCATATATTAAATAAATCCAGTGAAGTGCGATTTTGGCTCGCACACGAAGGGTTCCGTACGAATACACATATATCCCTTTCGTTTTTGCCCTTATTTTATTTTGGCAATTTTTTTTCTTCCTTTTGCTTTTTTGGTTAATTTTATTTATTTTTTAACTTTTTTTGTTTTGGCGATTTTTTGATTTAAGCGCTTTTTTCGTTTTTCGCATTTTTTTGTTTTTTGCCGATATTTTCAGTTTGGTTTTGGCGTTTTTTTTTTGTTTTAAAGTTTTTTCGCTTTTTGACGATATTTTTAGCGATAGTTTTAGCGATTTATTTAAGCTTTAACACTTTTTTTCAGTTCGTGCCACTTTCTTCGGTTTTTGCGCTTTTTTTCGTTTTGGTGATTTTTTTCCATTTTTGGCGATTTTTTTTCGGTTTTTGATGATATTTTTAGGATTAGCGATTAGTTTAGGTTTTACGGCTTTTTTGCGTTTTTTTGCGATCTTTTTAGTTTTGGTGATTTTTTGCGTTTTGGCGATTTTTTTTATTTTGGTGCTTTTTTTAATTAAGTGCTTTTTTCATTTTGGCGATTTTTTGTTTTGACATTTTTTTAATTTGGAATTTTCAAGTTTTAGGCTGAACCCACACCGAATAAGACAAAACTGTTTTTTTTTGGTGTGCGTTATAATCATACGAGTGTATTTGACTTATAAGACAAAACCGTTTTGCCTTATTTGGTGTGTTTTCAGGCTTAGATTTTTTTTTTAATTTCATGAGTTTGCCTCCCACGGTTTCAAAGATACAGCAAATTGTCTAAATTACATAGTCAAAATTACAGTAACTGATAGAACACCCTGTTTCCAGACTTGGCGGCGATATTATGGTGCGGTATGCTCCAGCTAGGGCTTGACATATTAGGGTTGATTGAATTCCGTTTCCGAACGGAATTGAACTCTGTGATATGACCGTATATATAAGTGTCTATATTACATTAGTATTTAGTATTTATTCGCTTTAGAACACCCTTTAATTTTTAACTGGCATATATATTGTAGCGGCCAAAGTTTTACATATTCTGTGAAAATTTCATGTCCGTACCTCTTACGGTTCCCGAGAAAACAGCCTGTGACAGACAGAAAGGCTGACAGCGAAAACAATATGGCTTCTTTACACTTTTGGTGTACGGAACCCTAAAAAGAAGTATGTTGTTAAACCGTATTCAAAGCTTTTCTAGATATATACAATTAACTTTTTTGTGCTTTGAATGCGTCGTATTAAATATTTATATTATTATTAATATTTACGCGTAATTTCTTTGAACTGAATAGGTTTAAGTTGAAAGTTATTCGCCACTATCCCTAAAATTGTGGTCGGCAATTTCGCGTTGTTGTTGTGTTAATGTACTATTTTGTTAGTTTTTTACTTTTTTTTTTTGGTTCAATGAAAATATTTCACGTGAACAAAATATTCGTTTATTATTCTCGATAAGTGATTATTTTGGCTTAAGATCAATATTTGTATTATTGTAAATTCAAATTATTAAGAGGGGAAAATTTAGAATATCTAACCAGACTAGCAGAACGTATTAGTACTGGGGCCGAATTGTCGCTTTCGATATCGAGCTGATTCGATCGAGTTTTCTTAGTTTGAGATTATGTCATTCGCTATCGAACAATATAAACACATTGTTCGATATCGAATGTCATAATTTCAAACTAATAAAACTCGATCGAATCAGCTCGACATCGAAAGCGACGATTCGGCCCCAGATTTCGAGGCCGCTACACCATCTCATCAGCATTCTTTGTTCTTTTTTTTAAGAGATACAAGTTTGCTTAGAGTTTGTCTTTGCTAAGAGTGCTATCGAGTAGCACCCCTTGATTTTATTGAACAAAATTCATCAAATTAATAGTAAAGAAATGCTTACTTAGCAATTCTATATATGTATGTACAATGGGGAATGTAAAAAATGACAACACTTTCAGCTAAAGTAAATAACATTAAATTAAACATTTTAAATATACATATAATTTTTCGACCTTTATTTAAAATATAAACTAGTTTTTATAGAATTGTTTCTATTCAGGCTTCTAAGGTCATTAAAATTTGATTTAAATGCAAATAAAAGACAATTTTATTTCATTTATTCATATCCGACGTTTCGTTGGGATTTTCCAACCTCTTCAGGGATAATAGTTTTTATTGAAATCTGGTAACATTCATAAATAAATAAAAAAGAACAATTTTAATGTAATGACAATAGCGATAATACAACAATTAATATTTTACTTAAACTTACATATTTACTCTCTTAATAAAATTTGCACTTAAATTTTGTTAATGTAATTTGACGCGACATGACTACATACGACATAAAACACATAATTTAAAAAATAATTGCAAAAATAATTAAAAATTGGTAAATATCACAGTATAAGCTTATTCTTAACGTTCTAATATCACAGCTGGAGTTACACTAAAGTTTAACCTAATACAATGCTATAAGTAGCATTAGTGTTGTCTTTGTCAGTCTTGCTGTTCATTGCTATGTCCATTTTTTGTTGAATACTTAAGCTTTCCAAAGTGTATCTTTTATTGTATTTTCTTTCTTTGTGTAATATTTTTACATTTTCCAGATCAGCTGTGTGAGAATAATCCAAACAATGTTGCGCTAATGCAGTTGATTGTCGTCCTTTTTTAATGTCAGTCTCATGCTCAGCTACTCTTACCCCCAAATTTCTTTTTGTTGTCCCGATATAAACTTGTTTGCAGCTTTCGTTTGAGTTTCCATTGCATTTGATTTCATATACAACATTACTTTGGTCTTTTTTGTTTATTTTTGTTTTAAGATTTGTGAACAGTGTATTTGTTGTTTTGTTTGGTTTGTGAGCAAAAATAATTCCTTCCTCATTAATTATCTCTTTTATTTTATTATTCTCAGTGAGCTTTGGAATATAAGGTAAGCTTACAAATTTAGTGTTGCCAGATGTTGGTTTTGTGTTATTGTTTTTCGTTATGTGGTGTATTGATTTATCTATTAAACTATTTGTCAAGTTTGCCGGATAATTATTGTTTTTTAATATTTCTTTAATTTTCTTAATATTTTTATTTTTGAATTTGTCGTGACTTAAATTTACCACTTTATTAATAAAATTCAAAATTGTATTTGTCTTATGTTTTATTGGTTGTGTTGAGTTATAATTTATTATTCTGCCTGAAGCTATTTCTTTCATGTACCAATCTGTTATAACTCTGTTTTTATTTCTCATTATTTTCATGTCAAGATATGGCAGCGAATTGTTGATTTCTTTTTCAATAGTAAATTTTAGTTTATTGTGGTAACTGTTGAAAACCTCCAATATAATTCTCTCGTCTTTTCTTTTTATAATGGCAAATAAGTCGTCCACATACTTTGTTAATAATTTTATGTCTATGTTTTTATCCCTTAATTCTTTCGTTGTTTTCTCTAAAAGAGTGTAACACAATGTCGGCGATGGTTGGGGAGAGAGGGTTTCCCATTGGCATTCCATATGTTTGACTGTAAATCTTGCCCTCATATATAAAATAATTGTTTTCGTTTAAGCAAAATTGTAAAAGTTTTAAGAATTGTCTTTTGGGTATTTTTGTAAAGTTTTTTAAAGTTTCCCATTTCTCCATAATATCTCTTATAGCTATATGTATATATGAGGATACAAAACGAATATTACATAGACATAAGGAAAATATAGTTCTCACAAAATCTGACAAAGGAAATAAAACTGTTGTTATGTTTAAAGAAGACTACAAGAAAGAAATGAGCAAATTGCTAGAAAATAAAACTACGTATAAAACACTACGTGCCGATCCGACACAGAGCCTGCAGCGGAAAAACAATAAATTAATAATGGATCTATACAAACAAGAGTATATTACCCAATTAGAGAAAACTAAATTGATTTCTGATCACGCTACAGCCCCAAGACTATATGGCTTACCAAAGACACATAAACCTGACATGCCTTTGCGGCCAATATCATCATCTGTGGAAGTTCCATGTTATAATTTATCTAAATACATAGGAACAATTTTAAAAAACGCGATCTCAAAAAAATTCAATATAAAAAATTCTATGGAGCTAAAGACAAAATTGGAAAATATTATTTTAGACGACGATGAAATCTTTATATCATTGGATGTGGTATCGTTATTTACTAACATACCTATACATATAGCTATAAGAGATATTATGGAGAAATGGGAAACTTTAAAAAACTTTACAAAAATACCCAAAAGACAATTCTTAAAACTTTTACAATTTTGCTTAAACGAAAACAATTATTTTATATATGAGGGCAAGATTTACAGTCAAACATATGGAATGCCAATGGGAAACCCTCTCTCCCCAACCATCGCCGACATTGTGTTAGACACTCTTTTAGAGAAAACAACGAAAGAATTAAGGGATAAAAACATAGACATAAAATTATTAACAAAGTATGTGGACGACTTATTTGCCATTATAAAAAGAAAAGACGAGAGAATTATATTGGAGGTTTTCAACAGTTACCACAATAAACTAAAATTTACTATTGAAAAAGAAATCAACAATTCGCTGCCATATCTTGACATGAAAATAATGAGAAATAAAAACAGAGTTATAACAGATTGGTACATGAAAGAAATAGCTTCAGGCAGAATAATAAATTATAACTCAACACAACCAATAAAACATAAGACAAATACAATTTTGAATTTTATTAATAAAGTGGTAAATTTAAGTCACGACAAATTCAAAAATAAAAATATTAAGAAAATTAAAGAAATATTAAAAAACAATAATTATCCGGCAAACTTGACAAATAGTTTAATAGATAAATCAATACACCACATAACGAAAAACAATAACACAAAACCAACATCTGGCAACACTAAATTTGTAAGCTTACCTTATATTCCAAAGCTCACTGAGAATAATAAAATAAAAGAGATAATTAATGAGGAAGGAATTATTTTTGCTCACAAACCAAACAAAACAACAAATACACTGTTCACAAATCTTAAAACAAAAATAAACAAAAAAGACCAAAGTAATGTTGTATATGAAATCAAATGCAATGGAAACTCAAACGAAAGCTGCAAACAAGTTTATATCGGGACAACAAAAAGAAATTTGGGGGTAAGAGTAGCTGAGCATGAGACTGACATTAAAAAAGGACGACAATCAACTGCATTAGCGCAACATTGTTTGGATTATTCTCACACAGCTGATCTGGAAAATGTAAAAATATTACACAAAGAAAGAAAATACAATAAAAGATACACTTTGGAAAGCTTAAGTATTCAACAAAAAATGGACATAGCAATGAACAGCAAGACTGACAAAGACAACACTAATGCTACTTATAGCATTGTATTAGGTTAAACTTTAGTGTAACTCCAGCTGTGATATTAGAACGTTAAGAATAAGCTTATACTGTGATATTTACCAATTTTTAATTATTTTTGCAATTATTTTTTAAATTATGTGTTTTATGTCGTATGTAGTCATGTCGCGTCAAATTACATTAACAAAATTTAAGTGCAAATTTTATTAAGAGAGTAAATATGTAAGTTTAAGTAAAATATTAATTGTTGTATTATCGCTATTGTCATTACATTAAAATTGTTCTTTTTTATTTATTTATGAATGTTACCAGATTTCAATAAAAACTATTATCCCTGAAGAGGTTGGAAAATCCCAACGAAACGTCGGATATGAATAAATGAAATAAAATTGTCTTTTATTTGCATTTAAATCAAATTTTAATGACCTCAGAAGCCTGAATAGAAACAATTCTATAAAAACTAATTTAAACATTTTAAAATCCATCGAAGAAAATGGATAACTGGACCGATCTTGTTTTTTTCAAATATAGGTTAGAAGATTTTTGATCAAGTGTGACAAAAGAAACCAAATTAAAATCGATCTACCCATATGGGGTTACGGTGCCACATACCCACAGATTCAAAACGTTACCGCTAGAAAATAGATGATAAACTTATAACCAACCTAACCTAGCTAAGAACACTATCAAAACACCTTTCAAACATAAAATACTAAATCAAAATCGGTCCAGCCGTTAGACTCCACGAGGGAACAGGCAGACACACACAGATACACACTACTAACTTATAACACCCCTTTTTTGGTCGGGGGTTAAAAACAACGATCAGTGTACACCTGAGTATTTCGAGACTATGTCACTGTAATAACAACAGCCGTTGTACAATGTTGACAGTGTTTATCATTTTATTATTAAGTGTGTAATTTGATTCAAGCCCTTATCATGCTGCTATTAGACGCAGTATCGGGGCCTTTAGAACAATACACATCATCAACATCTTAGCAGAATCTGGAATGCTGTCCATTAAAAACCGGACAACTCAAACCTTTCCATAAACTCTTAATCTGCCGCAATCAAGTAATCTTTCAAGAAGGCCTTCATCTTTCTCGAAACCTCAGCATAAATAATCGACCGTTAATTATTTTTTAAATTTACGGCCCTATGCTCCTTATAGGAACATCAGGAATTAATATAAATACTTATAAAACAAGAAACTGAATCCCCTTGGCTCTTAGAGAAATCATAATTTATTCTTTAAAATTAAAATAATTCTCGGTTGGCTTTATTTTTATTGAGAAAGCCACTGCTAATGAGTTTGTGATACCCAACTGAGAGCAGATCTCTTCCTGGTATTACAGACACAAAAGCAGTGGTACTCTGAAGCCATCTTAAATTAACGGGTCGATTATGCATGGCAACCGAACCTCAGTTGGGTTGCCAGTTGCTAAAAACGGCATTACGGATGCCAACCAGCAACTGAGAATTGTTAATTTCAGTTGCTATTTAGTGCTTTTCTGGCAACCACAAATTTCGACCCATGAACACAATTTTTGGTTGGCTTCATATTTATTTGTTGAGGAAACCATTACTGATTAGTTTGGAATACCTAACTGAGAGTTGATCTCTTCCTGGTATTACAGACACAAAGCAGTGGTACTCTGAGGCCATGTTAATTTAATGTTAACATTATTTTCGGTTGGCTTTGTTTGTTGAGGAAGCCATTGTGGATGAGCTTGTGATACCTAACTGAGAGTTGATCTCTTCCTGGTATTACGGACACAAAGCAAGTGGTACTCTGAAGCCATAGTTGTGATACCTAACTGAGAGTTGATCTCTTCCTGGTATTACAGACATGGGGCAGTGGTACTCTGAACAGAGAGCTGCACGATCAATGGTTTTTGTGATTCAAGCACACTCGTCTAAAATGCGGTTGTGGTGTGATCGCCACCGCATTGCTTCTGCTCAAGTATTCGCCACACCGCATACTCTTGAGTATTGCTAGTTTGAGCTTCTAGCATACTCAATCATATGCTTTCGCGGTGACTGCTCTGCTTTATTTTTTTCAGACATTTGGCAGTCGTACTCTTACTTCATGTACACAACAAGAACAATATTTGTATACGATCATGCGAGGGCGCTCATTGATGTGTGCTTATATGAAGTAAATACAGCGTTGCCACTCAAAAGCTGTACTATTTAAAATTTTTTTAATATAATTTTTGCTTCATTAAATTTTTTACTACTGACTTACTGTTAAAACTAAAACTGCGAATATGTAGTATTAATTTTGTTATGATACACAAAAACAAGAAATGTACACCGTTTTATTAATTTTAATATTAAAGTAATTAATTAGTAAATTAAGAAAAATAAAATTTTAATAAATTCATTATTACGTTATGAATACTCGTATGTATATTAGATGATAAATTTGTAGTTTCCTTAGTTCCATAATTTTTTTTCGAAAATCGGTGGGTGTTTGCCCCCCTCCCCTCTCCAAATGCTTAACTCCGTTATTTGTGAACCGGGTTTAAAATTGTTTTTGTGTAAAAGTGTTTGCCTAAAGTTTAGTCCCCATAATTTTTTCGAAAATCGGTGGGGAAATTGGCTTCCACATGATTAACGCTGTCATAAGTGAACTGATTTTCAAAATTCTTTATTTGTTTGAAAGGCTTTGCTTGCAGTTTTATTCTGTGATATTTTTGCAAAATCAATGGGGAAATTTGCTCCCCCCCCTTACTTAACTAAGTCATTCGTGAGCTGATTTTAAAAAAAATTTTTGTTTGAAAGGGGGAATGGCGGATGTGGGAAGTTTGGTCCCCCACGCATAACTCTGTCATTTGTCAACCGATTTTTTTAATTTATATTTTGGTTTGAAATGGGGTGCTTGCGGCATAATCCCATAATGTTTTTCCGAAAATCGATGGGGAAATTTGCTCCCTCCATGCTTAACTCTGTCATTTGTGAACCGATTTTCAAAACTTGTTTTTTTTGTTTGAAGGGATTTGCCTGAAGCTTAGTCCCATAATTTTTTTTCCAAAATCGGTGGTGAAGTTTGCTCCCCCATGATTAACTCTGTCATATTTGAAACGAATTACAAAATTATTTGTTTTTAATATATAATTTAGATAATTTGCTGTATCTTGGAAAACGTAAGAGGCAAACTCTTGAAATAAAAAAAAAACACTAAAACTAAAAACTCCAAAATTTAAAAAAATTTCAAAACGAAAAAAGCGCGTAAAGTCAGCAAAACTAAAAAGATAGCCAAAAAAACTAAAAAAACGCCAAGAAACCGAAAAATGCGCTCAAACCAAAAAAAAAAGAAAATCGGTAACACTAAAAATATCAAAAAACGAAAAATCGCCTAAAATGGAAAAAATTACTAAAACGAAAAACAATCGCAAAAAACCGAAAAAATCGAGAAAAGTGTCAAAACAAAACAAAAAATCGCTAAAACTAAAAACATCACCAAAACCCGATAAAATTCCCAAAAGCAAAACAGCGCCAAAACTACAATAAATAAATCGCTAAAACTAAAAATATCGCCAAAAAGCGAAAAAACGTTAAAATAAACCCAAAACCAAAAAATCTCCAAAACTAAAAAAATCTACAAAAAAGCAACAAACGAAAAATCGAAAATAAAACCAAAAATCAAATCAAATGAAAAAAGCGCCAAAACAAAAAAAAAACTAACGCAAATACGAAAAGGGATATTCGTATTCGTACGGAACCCTTCGAGTGCGAGCCAATGTCGACCTTTACTAAATTTATTTAACTCCTTCTACTGAACCGACTCTTATGAAACTTCGCACGCACGTTTATTTCACGTGAAAATACAAGATTATGATAAAAAAAAGTGGACAACTAGTTCTACTTAATAAATTTTTAAGAAACTTTATACCCGCATTAAGTTGCCGGTACGGTGGCATGTCATAATGTCCAGTGACATAATGTTCATGGACATTGTGTCACTCAAAAAAGTGTCACCGCACAATACAACATTATGATTAGAAAAGTAGACAGTGTAAACGGTTTCTTTTTGCAATAATTATTTTGTAGCCGGTTTGTACCTGTTACTGTTCATACCCTTCGGAAAATTTTGTGACAAATGATCCAAAAGTACTGGTCCTATGACTTGAGAAAATGAGACTGGTACCAAAAATAAGGAGTAGTGAATGGTGAAGAAAGACATATTGTGTAAATGGTCTATCACATAGTATCTATATAATATTAATTGCCTCCCTCCAATTAGACTGCCATGCCACTCAGGAACTTGTTCCGTAACTATATTCAGATATTAACTCCAGCTTAACTGGTATTTATAACATTGAAATATAAGTGCCCCTGTGGTGGAGTAGGTTGTCGGTTCGAGTCCCATCAAAGACACCGCTTAAAAATAATATACAATTTCTACTTGGATTTGTCACAATAAAAAAATAAATTAAACGATAATTACAGCTGAATTTTAGAATAATAATTATATATAATCTATATTATTCTACACCGATTAGGACTCCATAAGATAGTTCAGAGACAAGTTACAAGGTGCATACAAAGTATCAATTAACCCCATCCTAGGCCATCCCCATGTAAAAGTGGCTGGCCCGCTTCATAGGAAGTGTTGAATTCGGACTGGTCCCTACCACCTGGGGACCGGTCACGTGACTTGTTTTGTGTCAGTTCCATTTACCGTAGGGTAAGATTAAGCCCGGAGTCCAAATTACCTCTATCATGTTTTGAGCTTCTCTTGCAGAATAATGAAGTTGCTAGTTAGGGCATTTATTGTATCCGGTAACGAAATGCTAAATAAAAACCCGTTTTATTTTTAATGATTATTTCATTGAGTTCATACAACTTTCACATTGTTTTTCAGGATCGAAATTTGGTTTTTGCAATCCTGTGCATTTGCATTTTTGACTCTCAGTGAGCAAAATAACTATCTTAAAGAACAAATATAATTTTTTCCAATGAATTCTTGTACACAAATATAAGCAGATAGTGCCTTAAGGAAGGTTTTATGAAAGATTTATTCGTAAATAAAATGTCTTGGTTTATTTAAAAAAATTTCTAATTGTTTTTTGTGTAATTTTGAATCTTTGATTGTGTAACGTTTAATCTCAAATCTGGCATCACTGATTGTTAGAGGAGAAAACTCGCAAAAGCAAATATAAAAAAATAATAGAGTACCAAAATACGAAATACCAAAACTTTAGCTCATGCAGATTGCGATGCTTAGACGGCGTTTAGACGATGCGAGTCTTATTGATCAGCTTCTTATTCAACTGTAAGAAAGACAAAGAAATGAATACAAATGTCTCTGTCTTTCTCACAGCTGAATAAGAAGCTGATCAATAAGACTTGCATCGTCTAAACGTCGACTTACTGCTACTGGTTTTTGCGATCATTGTTTTTACATACACACACCGCAAAGTAGCGAGCATATTATGATCGCATCAACTCTTTGTAAATAAACGGCGAGCTAAATCAACACCGCAACTTTTTTGCGGTGTTTAAAGTACTCGCGTATGTAAATCATAGGGTACATATGCGGTGTATTTTGGTTGCGGTGTGATCGTGCAGTTCCCTGACTCTGAAGCCATAGTAAAGCCAATTTGCTTTCGTATCATCGCAACTGTGGTGATGAGTATGTAGCGTGGACTATATCCATAATCACTCCCGTGGTCGGTGGTGATAGACGAACTTCTCCACGTTCGCAGTGAAAGTGGGCATGAACTGGATACGCCGATTATGGTAACTGGAACATTCGGCTATGTTCTCTCAGGCGTCATGAATGATGCTTGTGCTCTACTTCACCCTTAAGAGAAAACTCGATTTTGGTATAGTATCGTTAAATGGCTACAATATCCCTCATTCTATGGATATCAAGTATTTATGTGATTTTCTTGGCAGAAGGCTGGCTTTGAATACCTATGTAGAATTAGTTATACAAAAAGCCTCTAGAGTTGTGCTGGATGCACCTGGATGAAGTATGAGCCCTAAAATGGTCATATAGATCAGTGTTGCCAGTGAAATTTCGAGAAAGATACATTTTAGTTTCCAAAAAGATAATTTTTTTTCCCAAAAAGATACATTGTGAAAAAATTTTCAAAATCAGTTTTTAACGTTTTACATATCGACTCCTTACCGCCAAATGATCGTAAGCGGCAAAAATTTAATTTTTCAGGAGGAGGACTTTTTATTGTATGTATTTAAACATGATTTATATTCATAAACTGTCGCTTACGATAAAATTTTATAGCCTGTATTTCAAAAGTTATCAAAAATGTTGATATTTTTACAATTTTAAACTATGGGTATCCTCATAAAATTTTGATTTCAATAAAAAATTTTTTTTTACAAAATGTCGCTTTCGATAATTTCCCGCAAAGGGGTTGATATATTAACATAACATTTTTATTTCATATTTAATGAATATTGTAAAGAAAATGATATCATATAAATTCATTTTTATATTTATTTAAGTCATAAATATTAGGTATGTAATTTTTATAAATACAGTAAGCAAACTTTAAAATTAATTACATGTAACTATCTTTGGATGTTGTCAAAACAAAATAGTTTTTGTAAAAATTAATATACGAGTAAAGGCGTTTTTAGTATTCATAACACCCCGTCTTCACGAGACATTTGATATTTCTTAACATAAGAAATAACGTCGGCAGAATGACGTCACAAAAAATTCATGTGTGCCAAATTGTGTTAAGGGTGGAGTAAACGTACTGATGTTTGGACACAAATTTTATATATTCATATAGTAAATTAGCACGGCATTTTGTAATTTGTTTATAGATTTCACTTTATTATTTTTCTGTTTGTAAAAATTTTATGAATATGAATATAAATAATATGCAAAAAATAAAAAAAACATCTAAAACATTTATTTATTAACTTTATTTATTCTTTTTTCAATAAAATCAAACAAATTGTAAAAAAACACACATACATATTAAACTTGACTGCTTGTGTTCTAACATATTTCCTCGGGCTTGTGTTTTAACATTGATTTCCAAACATGTGTTAGGACACAAACACATTCGGTCCACTTGTGCTAGGACAGAATTTTGACAATTGCTAACACACAAATTTCCAAACTTATGTCTCTTGAAGACGGGGTGTAACGAAATGATAACTTTAAAAAACTTTGTCAGAGACGGAAAGTATAATATTTTATTTCTGTACATTTTGCGTACAGATTCAAAAGATACGAAAAATGTCAGGATTATACATGGTACCTAAAGTCATCTAAAGATACGAAAAATGTATCTTTCGTATCCTAATGGCATCACTGATGTAGATATATGAAATTATACGGATATGTTCTGTATACACGCGGAATGAAAATGTTTGGAATTATCAAACAATTTTGGTTGCAAATTTATTATTTATAACAACAATGCTATGACAACTCCGAACACTTTTATTCCGCAAGTAATGGAGAACATGCCTGAATATCAGACCGACTATCACGTACGTCACGATTGTATTGTGGCCGAGAACTCGGTTTTAGAAGCTACTAAGCTATGCAAGGTCAAGATGTTGGCATATCTTCTTGCTGAATACCTGGTCATAGTGGACTCGGAGCATTTTTCTGGCGTCATTTGGTCAACGGATAACTCAGTAATAGAGGGAAATGAAATTTCAATCGCTAAGTGAGCAATATCATTGGCCCTTATTATGAGTTGCATTCGATACAATTTTGCTTTCGACGGTTAGTGTATGTGAACATTTTTTTAAAATTTAAGTAGTTTGCAACCGTTTTTTTTTTGGGTGACGAAGCAGTAATTTTAAACTATTTTTGTAAGTTTTGTGCAGATTAGGGATGGGCAAAAATATCGATATATCGATATTTTCTTAAAAATATATCGATATATATATCGTCGATATTTTTAATTTCGATATATCGTTTTTTTTTTCAAATGTATCGACAGTATCAAATTCGATATTTTTAGCTTTGGTTATGTTTTTCATGCAATTTTTAAACATTTCGGCACAGTCTTCATCAAATAGAATATTACTAACAAAATCTTTTGTTTTATTTACAATATTTTGTCTATTCGAAAAACTAATTTTTTGGGTGTAATTTTGATGTATGTTCAATGAAATATTGGTAGAACAGAAAGGATCTTGGAAATTAACTCTTTCCAGCTTAATTATTTATAAAAAAAGGTACTTTTTTGCTTTATTTAAAAAAAAGTTAGGGACTCCGTATGAATTATCATTGTTGAAAAATATCGATATTTCGATATATCGATATTTTTTATCCGATATATATCGATGCCGATCGATAAAAATATATCGATTTATATCAATATATTTTTTCACTTGCCCATCCCTAGTGCAGATATAATGTCGTGAGTGCGAAATGCTTGTTTCACTGATGGAAGAAAATTTGCAATTTGCACAAATTTGATCTCATAAATCGTTTATGTATGAAATCATATTATTTATTAGTTTAATAGAATAAACTTTCATAATCTTTAAGTTTATTTTTCCTTTATTTATATGTGTAATGGAAAGACCCATATGTATATATCATAAATGTATAAACATAAATATGTACTTTAAACAATTTGCATATGCTTATTACTTGTTACTTTGTTCTTATTATAACTAACAGTATACATAAGTATATAGCCAACCAAAACCAGTATTAATGTATAACGGTTCTGACATTCTTATAATACCTTTTTCGGTAACAAGCAGTTTAGTAATAATTCTTAAGTTTAGACATAGTACGTACGTACGACTTATTTGCAAATAAAAACGTAGTGCTGTCAAGTATGCATTTTTTATCACAAAGGGACCATTATTATTGGGCCCAAGTGGGCTGGAACCCTTTCTTTATAATTTTCACCAGCGACCTGATAAGTATCCATTTTTATTGTAACTAATTAATTCACGAAAACGATTGCTGATTAACTCTATATGCAAATAAGAAGTTTGAGATGCCACCTTTACACATGATTGTTAATAAAAGATAATAAATAGATAAATATATTAAGAAATATATAAATATTCAGTGATTTAATAAATGACAATAAAAAAGTATTTGGCAGCATTTTACGTTCTTATTTGCAAATAAGCACATCGTATAAACGTAGTAATAATGTTAATCAATAAAATACTTGTGAAGAATACACAACAATATGCAACTCAATTTGCAGACAAATTGGTGTCTATTCCGGAATACGCGTCGACTAAGTGAAAAATACATAGCAAACAAAAACAAAGCTGCATAAATTGTTTTTGTTTATCATACACAATTTACCGATTTTAAAAGAGAGAGATGCGCGTTAACATTCTGACGTTTATTTGATTTTAAAAATGTATAGAAAACAAAAATAATTTGTAAAATTTTGTTTTTGTTATCATGTAATTTTTCACTACTTCGACGCGTTTTCCCGAATAGTCACCATTGTATTTCGTTTTAGTAACAGCTGATAGAAATATACTATTGTGAACAATGACAATGAGGGGTATTCACAATAGCGCTATTCTTCATCGAATGTGCGTCATAATACCAAACGGAAATCCGTTAGATCAGCTTTTTCGCTCACTGTCGAAGATCGAATATTGCTCATAATGGGCACAATTGTTTTATTTAATTTATTTTCTAAGACCCTAGTTCAATGAATTAATTTTTAATTTTGTAATGTCCTGTTTCCCAAATTTATATTTTACTATTCAGTAAAATATAAAAATGTGTATTAAAATACACTAAAACTAGCTTTTCTTTCTAAATTTGTATAGCTATTATTAAGAATATACATAATCAAAATAATTTACTCCATAAATTGAGTGTTATTAAAAAAATAAAAATCCCGATAAATCCCGGGATCTTGAAATATCCTGGGATTTGAAATTCTGAAATCCCGAATCCCGGGATTTACAAAAACCTGTCCCTATCCACCACCTTACTTAGAGCCGATCTCTTCCTGGTGCTTCGCTCGCTAATCGTCCACATAGGCAGATACCTGTACTAGCCGAAAGTGTACATTTGTTTAGCGCCGCCCAAGGACTTCGGGCTATTGGCGAGACACCACCTAACTGAGAGCCGATCTCTTCCTGTAGTGAAATTCACTAACTTTTAACGCTTAAATAAAAGGTAATTTTTTCTCCAATAATTACTGTTTGAATTACCGCTTATTTGATTCGTTAACTTCGTGTTAAGGCATTTGTTAAAATTTTACATCACTTTCCAACACTATTAAAATAAACGAAAAGCACAAAGAGGAATAGAGAAAAAACAAATGAATTTATGCTTGTACGCGAACATATTTTCATGAATTTCTTTAATTTTAAGAAATAAAAGTTAAACTAATTGTTTAAACAATATAAATATTGTTATTTATATATAAAAGATTTTATATGTGTGAATATTGTTTTCGAATAATTATTTGATTTTTGCCAAAAGACGACGTGCTTTAACTGAACAGCTGACTGTTGTCTGTTCAATAACATCACAAAAATTATTGCCGTTTAGTTAACGCAGCTAGTAGTGCTTAAAAGTTTCACGAATAGTAAAAACAATAATTTTGGTGTTAACTTCTTTAAACGCCTTGTTTAGCGTTAAAATAACTTTGTGAATTGCACCACTGGTGTCCCTCTCGCTACTGGCCCTACGAGACAGACTCGCCATCCGACGCAGCTTCTTTAGCCTTACCTCTAACATTTTTATCTCCGTGCCATAGCAAACTGTCATTGCTACGTAAATTATACGCACATTTTATTATGCAGTAGTTTTGATTTAACTGCCTTTTGTTTAAGAGCACTTTTGACTTAACTGCACAAAATTATTATCTGGTGTCTACTCCTTAAAATCCCATAGAAATTCGTTTTTAAGTGCGCTTTCTATACCTGCATTTTTGAGATATAGCCTTAAATTTTTTACATTTAAAATTATTTTCATAAAAAAACCAATCTTAGCAGCATTTTGACTTAACTGCACAAAATATTTGTTTTCTGTGAGTATTCTTCAAAATCCCATTTTAAGTACACTTTGTATACCTGCACATTTAACATATGTTTTTAGACAGTTTTTAATTATTTTCATATAAAAAATTAAGGTTAGCTGCACACATTAAATAATTGTGTGTACGTGCTCATTAAGGCAGATAAATACATTACATAAGTACAAAAAATCGTGAAAAGTTGATTGTGCAGCTAAGTAAAAATTACTGTAATCAATAAAAATACCAAAATTATAGAAGTAATGAAGTGATTATTTGGTATAAGCTCAAACTGTGAGTATTATGCAACGACCACGGACGCCACTGAGCTCTACCCCAGCAACCAGGGGAAACGTGTCGTTACACGTTGCTAGCACTGTTTATTTTGTATTACGGAAAATTGAAACCATATCTAAAGAACTTTATTATATTCACCCTCATTGGGAATAAGAGGCGAACAGTTTGTTCACGTGAAATATTTCCCATGAACAAAAATGGTGAAAAAAGCTAACAAAATAGAACACTAACACAGCAACAATGCGAAATTGGCGATCACAATTTTAGGGAAACTGAACACATTTCAAGTGAACTTTTATTCCCGATAAGGGTCATTATATTTAGGGTCATCTTATAGTAATAAAGCGAAGTTTAAGCGCGTGAAGCGTGCGGGCTCATCTAGTAAGAATGGAATATTATATGAAGAATATTAGTATGAAAAATGTCCAATTTTCTTTCTCATTTTACAATAGATTTTAAATACTACAGAAGCTGAAAATTGCGATATAGGACTTTCTATGTAAACTTCGTCATCTTTTAGATAGATGGATGTTATGTGTATTCCTAGTATGCGAATGAAGATCATAATATCGAGGCGTACATTCTTCAAAACAATAGCTCCTCAATATAATAGGAAACAAGTAAAAGTGCTATATTCGACTGTACTTAATCTTATATATCCTTCCCCAACGAATGGTGTATAAAGCCGGGAGTTCCTTCCTGAAAATATTAGATTTTTATGTGATTAGTATTATGGGGGTGTGTCATCGGGTGGAGGTTGGAGTTGGCCTTACCCATAGTATGCCCTAGCCATAGGTCAATAGGTTGGAAAGTTGTGTACCTATTTGGGCAATTAAACAAATGCGCAGTGTCGTGGGGGCTTTGAGGGCCAATCTGGGCACCGGTTTAGAGCACCTGGAACTATTGGTTCCTGGTAGCAGTTCAGGATACTGCTCCATCCGCTCCTTAACTGTGCCAGTGTTGAGCGAGACTGTCTAGGGAGCCGGCGCTCACTGTCTGAGATCGCAGGGGGTCGGGTATTGAGAACCCTGTTGCGTCTATAGCTATTCAAAGTTTCGTTGACCGATTGTTGATGCAACATTTTCATGGCGTTCGCTACAGACACCGAGTTGACGTCGGGGTGGATGACGTTTGTGATGTCATCGCGATATCGCCGAAGATCTGATCGGATGCGTTTTGGGAGAGGGTCCTGCATCAGAATTTTATGTTTTGGGTGCGTTGGCAGGTGACAAGCCATCAGGATTTGCTTTGTTAGCAGTACATTATGGTGCCTCACGGGTAGCATTAATGTTTCCTCATGCAGATGGTCTATGTTAGTAATTTGTACACATCCTGCTGCGATTCTGAGTGCAATGTTTTTTGTTGTTTGCAGCACTCGCCATTGGGTGTCACTAAGCAGCTGGAGGAAAAATAAGCTAAATCGGTCTTTTTAAATTAGAGCCATGCTATTTTTATACACAAATATAATATGGCTAGTTTAAATTATAGTATATTTACATTCAATTAAACATTAGGTTGTGTGAATCATAATAGTGTTATATAAGACAACAATGGTTATATTTTGAACAGAATTATTTTCACAATATTATGATTTGACTCCAACCATATAATTCAATCATCGTATGTTGCTCTTAGGTTATGGTTGCCTCAACCATGATTTTTCTTTGCGTGCACATATCAAAAGTTTTATAAGAATCGTACACTAAAAGTAGTGGAAGAAGCTGAAGAATATTTGATACAAACCCAGGGACAAACAAAAGACAAACTAAATAAACGCCCATGTGCTAAAAATCGCATTTCGCAAAATAAATATGATTTCGACTTAAAATCACTAAATTGGTGTGTTGGAAATCGCAATCACAAAAATTTGGATATTTCAACTGTCAAGCAAAGAGTAAAGTGAACTCTAAAACTCGAAAACACCAAATACAACAAAACGTTTTTGTCTTATACATACGTCAAACACACTCGTATGATTATAACGCACATAAAAAAAATTTTTGGTGTGTGTTGTGTCATAAGAACTAATGTACTGTTGTCGTATAAGTCACAAAATCACTTTATAAATACAAAATTTTTTTTTATTTTAATACAAAATACTAAATTAAAAAGTATGCTGATTTATTTCGACCATTGTGTTACTTTTGTTTACTTTAAAAATGGCGATTTTATAATGCGCGTCATACGACAATAATTTTGTCATAGATTAAATATAACAAGCCACAATTACTATTAATCTATTGCAAAAATGTTATAGGCGTAATACGGTAAATCTGGGGACTTACACTGTATTTTGAATCGAAAGCAAATGCTTTCGAATTGTAATATAAATAAGAATACGAATTCAAACATTTTCTTTTCGAATCGAATTACCGAGTAACCCCACTGGGTGATTAATTAGCCTAGTTGTTATATTTTCGTTCTGAACTGTTTTAATCATTACTATATACAATTTGTTAAATTTTAAACATTATCAACTTATTCTTTCAGATGTACGTTTGCGAGGAGTGTGGTCATACCACGTGTGAACCCGAGGTACATTATATACATTTAAAAGAAAACCATCCCTATTCACCGGCTTTATTGAAATTCTATGATAAACGTCACTTCAAATTTAACAATTCACAATTTGCCAACAACTTACTAGGACAACTGCCTATGCCGGTGCATAATTAATTTGAAAATTAAGTTTCCAAAAAACTGCCGTAGAAAAAAACAAATAAAACTCCGAGATTATTATTTTATTATATACAAACAAATATTTATCTTTTGATATAGACATCTTTTTAAGAAAACAATTTATTACTTTTTTAAATACTTTTTTTTGCTGAGCAAATTTTGTTTCTTTTGTAAGTTTTTTATTTTTTGCTAAAAGGTTTCAAAGTGAATAATTTATCCCTTAGTTTATTTATATTGATAAAACCAAGTTATGAGTTAAAATTTAATATTTATGAAGAGTCATTTGAGTATTTTTTCTATTTTACTTTTTTCTAAGTTTTCTTTTATATTTTATGTATAAAAATAATTGAAAATTTTTTCTATCTCATTTTAGCTTAGTTTAGAATTTGAAGTCAGTTTGTTTAGTTTATTTTTTTCTTTTATTATATTGAAAAATGCTTTAATCTTATGCAGATCTAGAAAACGAAAGCTTTAAAAGTTTTCAAATGTTTGGCTTTATATCTAAGTTTTTTATGTAAAAATATTTTTTTTAGTCTGTAATTTAAACGTTTATTATTATTGACCCACATATGTACATCACCTTAACCATTCTTACAATCGATCACTATTTTCATTTCTTATTTTTTTTACAGTTATGGTTAAAGTGGAGTAAAGAGTTTGTTTGGTTAAGTTTTAATATCAACTTTTAAAAAAATTGGAATTTATGTACATGATTATGAAAGAAAAAACAATCGAAATGCTTTTTTCCAGTGGAACTCTTTTTAATTTTAATCCCATCAACAAATTATCTTGTTTTATAAACAAAACGTTGGCATTTTTAAAATCATATTTAATTTTTCAAAATCTCGCTAACATTTTTAATCTTAACTGTAATATTGTACAAACCATTTTATAACATTTTAAGATTTTTTTTATTTTAAATTATCTGCAAACATTAAATTTCTTTTTAGTTTAGATTTATTGAATTTTTCTGTTGATTTTTGTTTTAAGTGAATTTGAATTTTTTAAACTGAATTACATATTTCTTATTTAAAAATTTTTAAAAAATCATGTGTACATTTAACAAAATAAAATTTACATTAAAGAAAAGTAATTTAAGAATTGTATAACTATTATTTCGTTAATCAAATTTCAAAATAAATCAAATAAGAGGCCTTAAAAATATATATTTTTTTCAAACTAAAAAAAAAAAACTAATATAAGTTTAACTACAAAAAAAAACTTATTTAAACAATAATTATATAAGAAAATAATAAAAATATTCAGCAAAATAAATAAACGAAACGGTAGTTTTAATTATGTATAGTATATATAAAAATCTAAAATTTGCTGTTCATAAATGATTCATTATATTGAATAGAAATGAAGTTTATATTATTTTAACAAAGTCAAGGAACTGATGTTTAAATATCTTAATAATAACCATTAACAACTGTAAGTTAAGTTCATATTCTGAAAATATATTAAAAAGGGAATTGTTTATAAACAGCAAACTTTAAAAAGAAAATGTTAACCAAAATCTTTTTAAATAAGATTTTTCTTAAAATTTTATTAAACATAACAAATGAAAACACTTTAAATAAAAAATTCCAAAGTGTTGAATTATTTTTAAATAAAAAAAAAAGTTTTTGATTATAATCATCGGGTTAATTGTGCAATCAATATGGTGATGGTTTAGTTTTAAATAACGTCTACAAAATACTTTTAAGATTTCTGTTAAGAAAAACTTTCCCTAACAACTCGCTTTAGTTTATTTTCTCTAATGTTACTTTAGTTTTATTTCATAAAAAAATTAAGCTTTTAGTTCATATTGAGTAACACCCACCATGTATGGACCCCTCAAAATACTACCATGTAGTTTAGTAACAATAAACTTTTTTGAAATTAACTTTTATTGTGTTAAAAAATATTTTCTCTTATGTGTAAAATAATTTTGGAATAACTAAGTTATTTTCTTTTAATTTAAACTTGAACTTCGGTTCAATGAAAATGCTAGAAATATTTTTTTAGGATAAACGTATCAAGTTTCTTTTTTCCATCTTCTTAATAAAATTAAATCTTGTATTTAGTTAAAACAAATGATTGATCAGAATGTAGTCATAAGTTTTATTTTCGTATACAAAATAATGTGAAGAACAAATAGACTACTACTGGAAAATTAAATAAACATTTTTTAAAAGAAAAATTATAAGAATAAATATAAATTGTGTTTTATTCAGAGACCCGGAAACTTTTTTATTTCCATTACATATAAATATTTTTGTTGATGAAAATTTATTTTCATTTGTACAAAAATATAAAATATTTATATTGTTTTTGTTTTATGACCAAATCGTTTTTTATTATGTGTTTTATTATTTAGGCTATTTTTGGTCAGATTTTACCTTTACTTTAGATCCAAATAAACCAATTTATTCCATCTTTGCTCTCAACGTTTTATCAGCTTTTTTCCGACGTCTTCTGGAGAACTTTTTATTTATTTATAAATTCTAACAACAAATTACAATAGTTAGTTTTTGTTATACATAATATTAATTTGTATGTTTGACTTACGATTTATTTATTTATTATATCACTAATTAAATTATAAAACTGGACAGCACGACACAATTAAATGTATAATTTAAATAGAAATAATTTACGTAGAATATCACAGTCAAACTTAAAACCGAATATCACAGAACTTTACTTTTTAGGCTAATGCAATAGAGTATTGCAGTTTGGTGTTATCTTTGTCTTCTTTGGTGTTTATAGATTTTGTGAGACGTTGTTGAATGCGTAAGCTCTCTAGTGTATATCTTTTGTTGCCCTTTTTTTCCCTGTCTAGTATTTTAACTCCTTTAAAATCTATTTTGTGTTTCTTTTATTTTACGTGTTAAGCTAAAGCTGTTGTCTCTTTTCCTTTATTTATGTCTGCTTCGTGCTCTGCAATTCTAGTACCAAGTTTTATTTTTGTTGTTCCCACATAGACTATTGCACCTTTCCCTTGACAAGTTATTTCATACAACACATTATCTGTTTCCAGTTTGTCTACTTTTGTTCTTTCCCGCGTAAAGAAGTGTCTCAGTGTTTTATTACTTAAAATTAAAAACAAGAGAAATACACTCAGCGAAAATTAATAGACTAACCGCCAGTTTTTGACTAAATTAATTAACTAAATAAATATTTAATTTAATTTTCATATAAATTTAAATTCTGTTTTTCAGTTGTATTTAGTTGTTTTTATTTAATTGTGACAAAAAAAATATGGTAGCACCATAAAATACCACAAATTTCCCCTAAATTTCCCAAAAAAAGTAGCTGTTCAACATAAACAAAGAAAAATTCCAAAAAATTTATTTTTCTTCATTCAGGAAATAAGAATAATGAAGAGTTTCTGCAATGTTTTAAAATAATCACCCTTATTGCGAATGTCAACGTCGCCACAAGTGACGTCGACGGTGCAATATTGGCATTGCCGTTGTCAATATTGACGGATTTCGATAACAATTGACAGCTGCTTCGCATTTTAATAGGCGACTTTAAGACAACATTGTGTTAAATTGGGTCTGTTTTTGTCGACACAATTTTTGGCAACGACTCGATAGAAATTTTTAGCTGTCACGGTTATTTACTTGAAAGAGTATTTAAAATAGAAAAAATAACAACCAACAAACAATTTGAGGAATTAATTCAATGGCTTGAAATTAAACTAAGCCAAGCAAAAGGATTTATAAGGAGCAGAACTCCTAATAATTTTAAGAAAGGATTGGAATAAACTGCGACGAAATTAAATCTATTGGACCACTAATTACACATAGCGATGTTTGGCAAACGGTAAGCAGCAGAAAATATATCGCCATATAAAATGCAAAAGCGGCGGCCTATCACAATTTTTAAAAATGTTTCAGGAAAGATAGGTAACTTAATAAAAAGGAAACTATTGGGAATATAAAAATGTTTTTTTTTTCTGGGTAGTATCATTAATAAAGTCTGAATTAATGATACTATGTTGAAATAACATAATCACAACAGTTTTTATTAAGGTTTTTATCTTCTGAAAATGTTTAAAAATTGATGATAGGCACTTTTGCAATTTATATGACGATATGCATCTGCCAAACGCTCCAAAATCTTTGAGGATGACGGAGATGCCCGTTAACTTCCACATATGATATTCGAGTGGAAGAAGCCACTTCTAGAAACGCATTACATATTAGCGAAACACAATACCAATCAAAAGGATGTTTTTAATGCAGAAAAGAAAATGTTGCCAAATGATGGAAAGATAACACCAAGGAGAAGAACTTTTCAAAAGAGAAGAAGTCTATTTATTTTCTTCATCACTAAAACTTTCACTTGAATACAACATAAAACAATTTGAATAAACCAAGGCAATAAACAAATTGAATAAACGTCAAAATAAAACATGTTACTGGCATAACATGTTTTATGGCTGAGTGGTAGCGATGCTAGCCTGTCAGTCCAGAGGTCGTGGGTTCGATTTCCGCCGTAAACCCTGGGTGTTTTCCGCAGACAAGCTAATCGCTTCGCGGGTTGTGTTTGTTAAAAAAAAAAAATAGCGATGATATTTAGGTTAGGTTAGGTTAGGTTATCAGGTCGCTGGTGAAAATTATAAAGAAAGGGTTCCAGCCCACTTGGATCCAATAATAATGGTCCCTTTGTGATACCTGTAAAGGAAAGGAAAGGAAAGAGAGAACAGAACAGTGTATCAAATAGAGTGAAAGGAGAGGAGTTAATAGAGGTATTAGAAATTAGTTCAAAGAGAAGAGAGAAAGAGGTAAGGCGTACGGAGTTCCGTGCAGGAAGGGTCGTTCGTGTTTTAGAAACGCCATTTGGGTAGTCAGCGAGTGAACCACCCGCTGCTCCTAATGAAGGAACTTATGTTCTTGAGTTCTATTTCTGAGAACTCGGAGAGGCTACCGAAGAAACTTTTTCCCCCTTAGGCGAAGGCGGTGGTCCTCCAGAGCTGGACAAAGGCATAAAAGGTGAATTACATTCTCTTCTTCTTCTACGTCATTACAGCTTGTGCAGTAGTCATTGTATGGGAGACCCATACGTCTAGCGTGGGTTCCAAAGGTGCAGTGCCCCGTGACCGTGGCCATGAGGTTGCGTAGGTGTGGTTTCGTGAAATCTAGAAGTTGTTTAGTTCTGTTTATGTCAAGGCGAGGCCATATTGTTCTCGCAATAGAGCAAGTTGGTTCATTGTACCATCTGGTTTGAGCCAACTGCAAGAAGGCAGCGTCAATTCGTCTCCAGCAAGATGAGAGTGGGATCCCGCAGAGATCGTCAATATCGACATCCCGAAGCAAGGTTCCCCTCTTAGCCAGATCATCCGCAATGATGTTGCCTGAAACGGACTCGTGTCCCCTTACCCATCTGAGGGTGATACCTAGATTGCTCGCCATCGTGTTAAGTGCTGTGCGGCATTCCAGGACTAGGCTGGATGTGGTGTACACACCAGTGAGTGCTTTAATCGCCGGTTGACTGTCAGTTATGATCTGAACGTCGGCATTTGATATCCGGTAAAACCTTAGCCAGTATATTGCTCGTTTGATGGCAGATATTTCTGCTTGTAGGATGCTACATTCGAAAGACATTTTGATCCCGAACTCAGCGATATAGACACCCCCGCCAACTCTCGTTCCCCATTTGGAGCCATCGGTATAAATGTGTATGGCCCCGTGTGGTGTTGGGGAAAAGTCCCCCGTCAAGGAGTATCGGAATTCTTTCCTCTGAAGGAGGGCTTCGGAGTGCAGTAGTCAATGAGATCCGGAATGGTATCGGTAGTCTCTAGAATGCTAGCATGACCCCACGGTAGATGGTTCCATGCGCCGATTGCGTTAAGCCTAATTGCTGTACGTAGTGCTTGCTTTCTGGCCAGCAGATCCACTGGTAGCCAGCACAACGCAGCGAAAAGAGCCTTTGTTGGTGTGGATCTTAGGGCACCAGTTATCATGATTGCCATTATGCGAAGAACCCTCTCTATACGAGATCGATTGCTCGCCAAGTCCAGTGCTTTCCACCAGACGGATATGCCGTAAAAAAGTATAGGCTTGATCACTGTCTCTAATATCCAATTGACCCCTTTGGGATATATACCCCAGGAGGGGCCAATGGCGTTTCTGCAAACATAAATTGCCGTTAAGGCTTTAGCTGCTCTTGCATGAAGATTGTCCCTCCATGTTAACTTGCTGTCAAGGACTACACCGAGATATTTGGCGTTGTCCGAAAGGGCTAGTGTGGTGCCATTTAATTTTGGTAGCGTGAAAGCTGGAATTTTGTATCTTCTTGAGAAGAGTACTAACTCCGTTTTGGTAGGATTGACACTTAGGCCATTCTGTGAACACCAGTCACTGACCTCGTTAAGTGCCGTCTCCAGCCTTTGTGTTAACGTGTCTAGATGGAAGCCAGATATCGCCACCGCAACATCGTCTGCGTATGCAACGGTTTTGATATACATGGATTCCAATTTCTTAAGCAAAGCGTTTACCGTCACATTCCACAGGAGGGGTGATAGTACTCCACCTTGCGGCGTGCCCTTACGTGCGTGCCTGGTGATGCGTGCTACACCCAAAGTGGATGTGATCGTTCTACTTTGAAGCATATTCTTTATGAGCTGATATATGGATCGGTCAATCCCTAGCTCCATGAGAGCCTGGATGATTGCCGCCGAGTTAATATTGTTGAAGGCGCCTTCAATATCCATGAAGGCTACCAGTGTGAAGTTTTTATGCTCGAGTGATTTTTCTATGTATCCTACGAGCGAGTGCAAGGCCGTCTCAACTGATTTCCCCTTGGTATAGGCGTGCTGAGAGGCTGAGAGGAGAGTACTGTCGACAGTTGTTCTGATATGAACGTCGATCAGCCGCTCCAGTGTCTTTAGAAGGAAGGAGGTAAGGCTGATGGGTCTAAAGTCCTTCGCCTTGGAGTGCGATGCTTTTCCCCCTTTCGGGATGAAGATAACATCGCAGTTTGTCCATTGGTTTGGAATATATGACCATGAAAGGCAGGCCCTGTATATGCTAATTAGCCAGGGGGTAGCAAGATCTAAGTTGTGTTGCAGATCTGCAGGGATTATGCCATCCGGACCAGGTGATTTAGCGATGATATTTATTTCCATGTTATCGATTTCCTTCACATTATCGATAACATGTCAACGTCAACACAATACTTTTAGTAAATGCCGATTTAGCATTGAAGTGACAACAACGACATATCGAATTGACAGCGACGAATGTATTGTGTTGACGTCGACGTCGACATTCACAATAAGGGTGAATAAAAACAGCTTACAAAATCACAAAAAGACAAATATAGACAAAGTTGAATTGTTAGCGGCCACAATTTTTTGTTTCCACAAGAACAAGAAGCAGTAAATCATATGATAATTTATAAAACTTAATTATTATTTAATTACACAAGGTTGGGCAATTAATTATTATTTAAATATGCAGTCAAAAAGACAATTTCGTATTTAATTATAACTTAAAAATAATTACAACTTAATTATCAAGTCAAAAACAGGCGGTAAGAATAGAAAAGTTTAGAGAAAATTTCATATATTTACTAGTAAAAATGGCCAAAAACCAAATTTTCCAAAGGCTATATCTCCGATTCAGGGCTGAATCTGGACATAGATGTTACATTTCTGAAAAATACTAATCCTAGGCTAGTTCCCCTCTTTCGGTGACCTGATTCATCTTTTCTAGAAATTTCCAAAAAATTCACATCAAAACTTCATATATTTGCTCGTAAAAATAGTTAAAAACCAAAATTTCCAAAGGCTATATCTCCGATTCAGCGCTGAATCTGGACATAAGTGTTATATTTTTGGAAACTGCTAATCCTAGGCTAGTTCCGCTCTTTTGGTGACCTGATTCATCTTTTCTATAAATTTCCAAAAAATTCACATCAAAATTTCATATATTTGCTAATAAAAATGGTTAAAAACCAAAATTTCCAACGGCTATATCTCCGATTCAGGGCTGAATCTTGACATAGGTGTTACATTTCTGGCAACTACTAGTCCTAGGCTAGTTCCCCTCTTTCGGTGACCTGATTCATCTTTTCTAGAAATTTCCAAAAAATTCACATCAAAATTTCATATATATTTGCTAGTGAAAATGGCCAAAATCCAAAATTTCCAAAGGCTTTATCTCCGATTCAGGGCTGAATCTGGACATATGTGTTACATTTCTGGAAACTACCAATCGTAGGCTACTTGCCCTCTTTCGGTGACCTGATTCATCTTTTCTAGAAATTTCCAAAAAATTTACATCAAAATTTCATATATTTGCTAGTAAAAATGGTTAAAAACCAAAATGGCCAAAGGCTATATCTCCGATTCAGCGCTGAATCTGGACATAGGCGTTACATTTCTGGAAACTACTAATCCTAGCCTACTTCCCCTCTTTCGGTGACCTGATTCATCTTTTCTAGAAATTTCCAAAAAATTCACATGAAAATTTCATATATTTACTAGTAAAAATGGCCAAAATCCAAATTTTCCAATTGCTATATCTCCGATTCAGGTCTGAATCTTGACATAGGTGTTACATTTCTGGAAACTACTAATCCTAGGCTAGTTCCCCTCTTTCGGTGACCTGATTCATCTTTTCTAGAAATTTCCAAAAAATTTCCATCAAAATTTCATATATTTGCTAGTAAAAATGGTTAAAACCAAAATGGCCAAAGGCTATATCTCCGATTCAGCGCTGAATCTGGACATAGGCGTTACATTTCTGGAAACTACTAATCCTAGGCTACTTCCCCTCTTTCGGTGACCTGATTCATCTTTTCTAGAAATTTCCAAAAAATTCACATGAAAATTTCATATATTTACTAGTAAAAATAAGCAAAAACCAAATTTTCCAAAGGCTATATCTCGGAATCAGGGCTGAATATTGACATAGGTGTTACATTTCTGGAAACTACTAATCCTAGGCTAGTTCCCCTTTTTCGGTGACCTGATTCATCTTTTCTAGAAATTTCTAAAAAATTTACATGAAAATTTCATATATTTACTAGTAAAAATGGCCAAAAACAAAATTTTCCAAAGGCTATATCTCCGATTCAGGGCTGAATCTGGACATAGATGTTACATTTCTGGAAACTACTAGTCCTAGGCTACTTCCACTCTTTCGGTGACCTGATTCATCTTTTCTAGAAATTTCCAAAAAATTCACATGCAAATTTCATATATTTACTAGTAAAAATGGGCAAAAACCAAATTGTCCAAAGGCTATATCTCCGATTCAGCGCTGAATCTGGACATAGGCGTTACATTTCTGGAAACTACTAATCCTACGCTACTTCCCCTCTTTCGGTGACCTGATTGATATTTTCTAGAAATTTCCAAAAAATTCACATGAAAATTTCATATATTTGCTAGTAAAAATGGCCAAAAACCAAACTTTCCAAAGGCTATATCTCCGATTCAGGGCTGAATCTGGACATAGATGTTACATTTCTGGAAACTACTTATCCTAGGCTAGTTCCCCTCTTTCGGTGACCTGATTCATCTTTTCTAGAAATTTCCAAAAAATTCACATCAAAATTTCATATATTTGCTAGTAAAAATGGCCAAAAACCAGATTTTCCAAAGGCTTTATCTCCGAGGGGAACTACTATTTCGGTGACCTGATTCATCTTTTCTAGAAATTTCCAAAAAATTCACATGAAAATTTCATATATTTGCTAGTAAAAATGGCCAAAAACAAAATTTTCCAAAGGCTATATCTCCGATTCAGGGCTGAATCTGGACATAGATGTAACATTTCTGGAATCTACTAGTCCTAGGCTACTTCCACTCTTTCGGTGACCTGATTCATCTTTTCTAGAAATTTCCAAAAAATTCACATGCAAATTTCATATATTTACTAGTAAAAATGGGCAAAAACCAAATTGTCCAAAGGCTATATCTCCAATTCAGCGCTGAATCTGCACATAGGCGTTACATTTCTGGAAACTACTAATACTAGGCTACTTCCCCTCTTTCGGTGACCTGATTCATCTTTTCTAGAAATTTCCAAAAAATTCACATGAAAATTTCATATATTTGCTAGTAAAAATGGCCAAAAACCAAAATTTCCAAAGGCTATATCTCCGATTCAGGGCTGAATCTGGACATAGGTGTTACATTTCTGGAAACTACTAATCCTAGGCTACTTCCCCTCTTTCGGTGACCTAATTCATCTTTTCTATAAATTTTCAAAAAATTCACATGCAAATTTCATATATTTACTAGTAAAAATAAGCAAAAACCAAAATTTCCAAAGGCTACTTCTCCGATTCAGCGCTGAATCTGGACATAGGTGTTACACATCTGGAAACTATTAATCCTTGGCTACTTCCCCTCTTTCGGTGAGCTGATTCATCTTTTCTAGAAATTTCCAAAAAATTCACAACAATATTCATATATTTACTAGTAAAAATGGCCGAAAACCAAATTTTCCAAAAGCTATATCTCCTATTGAGGACTGAATCTGAACATAGATGTTACATTTCTGGAAAAAAAATAGTCCTAGGCTACTTCCACTCTTTCGGTGACCTGATACATCTTTTGTAGAAATTTTCAAAAAATTCACATGCAAATTTCATATATTTACTAGAAAACATGGTCAAAAACCAAACTTTCCAAAGGCTATATCTCCGATTCAGGGCTGAATCTGGACATAGATGTTACATTTCTGGAAACTACTTATCCTAGGCTAGTTCCCCTCTTTCGGTGACCTGATTCATCTTTTCTAGAAATTTCCAAATAATTCACATCAAAATTTCATATATTTGCTAGTAAAAATGGCCAAAAACCAAATTTTCCAAAGGCTTTATCTCCGAGGGGAACTACTATTTCGGTGACCTGATTCATCTTTTCTAGCAATTTCCAAACAATTCACATCAAAATGCATATATTTGCTAGTAAAAATGGTTAAAAACCAAAATTTCCAAAGGCTATATCTCCGATTCAGCGCTGAAGCTGGACATAGGTGTTACATTTCTGGAAACTACTAATCCTAGGCTACTTCCCCTCTTTCGGTGACCTGATTCATCTTTTCTAGAAATTTCCAAAAAATTCACATGAAAATTTCATATATTTACTAGTAAAAATGGCAAAAAACCAAATTTTCCAAAGGCTATATTCCGATTCAGGGCTGAATCTGGACATAAATGTTACATTTCTGGAAACTACCAATCCTAGGCTAGTTCCCCTCTTTCGGTGACCTGATTCATCTTTTCTATAAATTTTCAAAAAATTCACATAAAAATTTCATATATTTGCTAGTAAAAATGGTTAAAAACCAAATTTTCCAAAGGCTATATCTCCGATTGAGGGCTGAATATGGACATAGATGTTACATTTCTGGAAAATACTAGTCCTAGGCTACTTCCACTCTTGTTTCGAAACTATGAGATTATTCTTGCGGTTGGTGCTGCCACTTCCACTAGCTCACCTTCGGGGCGTGGGAATTATGCCCACAACACACAACCAACATTTCGTACAACAAAAAAGAATTAAAATACTAGTCAAATAAAAACAACCTACTCTTTACTATGCCCTATCGTTTAATACCGATCATTATTTATTTAGGGGTTGCGGTGTAATTTTCCCCAAGCTCGTCGCCCTCTCTACCTTAGCCATTATTATTAGCATTAATGACCCCTACTACTACCATTTTCCTTTACCACGAACTTACCAAACCATCATAGGCCTATCCTTTCATTTGGCCTCCAGTCCCTCACAAACCTTGCCTTCTTACCCTTATCGAATTAGCAACACATTATGATTATTAGACAAACGATCACATAATTTATTAAAAATATACTAAATCTAATAAGGTTAATAAATAAAACTTAATCTAAAGTGGCAGAATTAATTTATCTATACTACAGTAACTTATAATGTAACGAATTTAATAGCTAAAGTTTTATTTCCGTATCCGGCGGTCTCGTAAAAACAAAAAAAAATTATTCCTTCTTGTAGTTAAATTAAAATTTTGAATCGAACGGTTATTTTTTTTAACCAATTAATTATATGCTTTATAATTACAATCTTTGAATTTCTCTTTCTTTTTATATTCTCCTAATCAAATTAAATTTTTTTTTAGCTGTCTATTTAGACAATTATCATGGTTTTATCACTAAAATATGTATTGCCCTGTTTTTTTGGTAATATGTATTACTTATATATATATATATATATATATATATATATATATATATATATATATATATATATATATATATATATATATATATATATATATATATATATATATATATATATATATATATATATATATATATATATATATATATATATATATATATATATATATATATATATATATATATATATATATATATATATATATATATATATATATATATATATATATATATATATAAATATTATATGGTCGACATTTTATGGTCGACATTTTATGGTCGACATAATCGTCCATCAGAGCAATTAATTCGGTTAACCATGGATCGTTTTCGCACTACGTTTACTCTATGTGATAATACGCATCCGCAGAGACGTCGAACAGTGCGCACCGAAGAAACAATTGCCGCTGTAAAGCAAAGTGTTGAAGAGGACCCGAATGAATCGATTCGCCACCGTGCACAGCAATTGGAGCTTTGTCCTTCAACTTTATGGAAGATTTTGCGCAAAGATCTTGGCTTGCGACCTTACAAGATCCAGCTTGTGCAAGAATTAAAGCCGCGAGACCATGCAATGCGTCGTGATTTTGGTGTATGGGCCGAAAATGAGATTGATCTCGATGCTGATTTTCATCGCAAAATTTTGTTCAGTGATGAGGCTCATTTTTGATTGAATGGCTACGTCAACAAGCAAAATTGCCGCATTTGGAGTGAAGAGAATCCACATGAGACCCTTGAGACGCCATTACATCCACAAAAACTGACTGTTTGGTGTGCTCTATGGGCTGGTGGAGTCATTGGGCCATACTTCTTCCGAAATAATGCGGGAGAGTCAGTTACCGTTAATGGAGACCGGTATAGAGCCATGATAACCGACTATTTTGTTCCCGAACTGGATGGCATGAATGTGGATGAGTTGTGGTTCCAACAAGACGGCGCTACATGCCACACAGCGCACGTCACAATCGATTTATTGAAGGAAACATTCGATGAGCGCATAATTTCGCTGAATGGACCTGTCAATTGGCCACCAAGATCGTGTGATTTGACACCATTGGATTATTTTCTTTGGGGATATGTGAAGTCGCTCGTCTACGCCAACAAACCAGAAACGTTAGGGGACTTGGAAGCCAACATTCGTGGCGTTATTGCCAACATACGGCCCCATATGCTCGAAAAAGTGGTTGAAAATTGGACCTGTAGAATTGGCTTTATTCGAGCCAGCCGCGGCGGCCACATGCTCGAAATCATATTTAAACATTAATGGCATAAAATTATTCTTCCAATAAAGCCAAATTGATGGACATTAAAACGATTTTCTTGTGTTTTATTTCAATTCGAAGTTCTATACCTCTAAAAAAACACCCTTTATTACTCTTTATATATATATATATATATATATATATATATATATATATATATATATATATATATATATATATATATATATATATATATATATATATATATATATATATATATATATATATATATATATATATATATATATATATATATATATATATATATATATATATATATATATATATATATATATTTTTTTTTTTTTTTTTTTAGGTCTTTTTACTTGTTTTCTTGATTATCCTCAATTTTATTTTATTTGCATTCAATGGATTATTTAATTTAAATATCACCCTAACATACAATCGGACACTATACTAAATAAAACTAACAAGGACCAAACTAGTTCTCTGTATTGGCTCTAACGCTTCTAGCCCCATACATACCCTTTACCCTATTTTTAACGCCCTAAGTTTTCCTGTATTCTTTCCTGAAAGAGCTCTTTAAGGTAGATTTTATTGGTGGGCTTAGCTATATCATAAAATTTCAAATTGTTATATTTGCCCTTTTCCCGATTTTGTTAAATCAATTACCCCTAGTCGGATCCTTTTACAAATAACACTAGCACTAAATTTAATAATATATAGTAAGATTCAGACGATTTAAAACTAACATGTATATTTAACTAACAATATCCCTTTCGTTATACCCTCATGTCACTGTAGAATAATACTAATGATTTATGGTTTTTTACTATAATTTTTTCGCTGTGGTTGTGAGCTATACTAGCTTTCCTGAATTTCACCTAAGTTAGCATGGACTCTAGTTATTTTGGTGTCACTTTCCACGGTACTATCTGCTTATTAACGGACGATACAAATAAATATAAAATGGTTACATTATCAGATTTCGATCGTTAGCTTTTTTTGGTTATTTTAAATTCTGTAGTCCTAAATCGTATGAGCCTGGTTTCGATGGCCAACTCTCTGGACCCTCTCTCCTCTAGCACTACTGTATATTATAAATAGGCTACACTGTATAAAATTTTCTCATTACATTCACGCATCTAATCTTACATCAAAATGTCAACTTACGAATTATTTTCCTAAGTTTCTGTGTGAAATCTGGTTTCGTCCTTTAGATGCAATGGGTACCTTTATTTATTTTATGCTTTTGGAATTTGTATAGCCACCGTTTACCACAATACTTTCAGTTTATATACTTTTATTTTTTTATTTAAATTTATTTAAATTTATTTTTTTTTACTGTTTTTTTATAATTACTTTTAAAAGCTCCAATTTTTTTATAATTTTTTTTAATTCATAAAATTCTTTAATTTTAGTCTTGCTTGGTTGTCAGCCAATTTTTAACTGTTCAGTAAATTTTTATGTGGTTTTAATCAAACTAGCTATATATTTTTTTTATTCTACAACACGACACAAACAACACTACGGACAGAAAAACACAAAGCGCTACTCTAACTGCATTTCTGCACTAACAAAACGCCTTACAAAAACTTCCAACATTTATGATATTCATACACACACGCACAGGGTGAATGCACTTCTTTTCCTTCACCTTGAACATTATTATTTTTTTGTTTAAAGAGAACACGTTCAGCACCTTAGTTTAGAACCTCTCTTTAATATTTCCAAAAGTCTTCCTATGTTAATGCCGTGCTTTCCATAGACGCCATGTACTCCGAATACATTTTGTTTCGTCAAGGCAAATTTAGTGCCAGGTGTCCTCATTAGCGCAGCTGACTGTCAGCTGGGCAAAACACTCCCGTCAAACTACATATAAACCAGAGCAAAGCTCCCAACTTGAATTATCAACGTATAAGCAAAGACAATCCTATAATAATTTTGCATGCATGTTGTTGTAATGATTAGGCCACTTGACATTAATTCGCCTTGTGTTTGCCATATCCACATTTTACCCAAAAGAAAACAACACAAATACTTTTAATTATTTATAATTTCAATAATATCAAACATTTATAAAAATTTAAGCAAATAATAAAATCTAGAACAACACAACAAATACATTGATCCCAAACACATGTCATATATGGCATTTGAATCGTGCTCCACCTATTTTTGCGCCGTTAAGTATAAAATCCATGTATTTCTTCGAATATTACCATTTCTGTTCTACCTTTAAAAATAGCTATTCTATGTTGCCGATCACCTATCCTATTGCCATGCTGTTGTCTTCTCGATCTGAGCCGAATTAATCCCTAATGAGTAAGTCCCTGTTCGGCACTAAAACAAATGTTTCCTATTTTGTTTGCCTCTCTACCTGACGATAACCACCATCCTCGTCGTTCCTCACCCATACCTAACACTCTTTCGGTGACCTGATTCATCTTTTCTAGAAATTTCCAAAAAATTCACATGAAAATTTCATATTTTTACTAGTAAAAATGGCCAAAAACCAAATTTTCCAAAGGCTATATCTCCGATTCAGGGGTGAATCTGGACATATGTGTTCCATTTCTGGAAACTACTAATCTTAGGCTACTTGCCCTCTTTCGGTGACCTGATTCATCTTTTCTAGAAATTTCCAAAAAATTCACAAGAAAATGTCATATATTTACTAGTAAAAATGGCCAAAAACCAAATTTTCCAAAGGCTATATCTCCGATTCAGGGCTGAATCTGGACATAGATGTTACATTGCTGGAAACTACTAATCCTCGGCTAGTTCCCCTCTTTCGGTGACCTGATTCATCTTTTCTAGAAATTTCCAAAAAATTCATATGAAAATTTCATATACATATTTGCTAGTAAAAATGGCCAAAAACAAAATTTTCGAAATGCTATAACTCCGATTCAGGGCTGAATCTGGACATTGATGTAACATTTTTGGAAATTACTAGTCCTAGGCTACTTCCACTCCTTCGGTGACCTGATTCATCTTTTCTAGAAATTTCCAAAAAATTCACATGCAAATTTCATATATTTACTAGTAAATATGGGCAAAAACCAAATTGTCCAAAGGCTATATCTCCGATTCAGGGCTGAATCTGGACATAGGTGTTACATTTCTGGACACTATTAATCCTAGGCTAGTTCCCCTCTTTCGGTGACCTGATTCATCTTTTCTAGAAATTTCCAAAACATTCCCATCAAAATTTCATATATTTGCTAGTAAAAATGGCCAAAAACCAAAATTTCCAAAGGCTATATCTCCGATTCAGGGCTGAATCTGGACATATGTGTTTCATTTCTGGAAACTACCAATCGTAGTCTACTTGCACTCTTTCGGTGACCTGATTAATCTTTTCTAGAAATTTCCAAAAAATTCACATGAAAATTTCATGTATTTACTAGTCAAAATGGCCAAAAACCAAATTTTCCAAAGGCTATATCTCCGATTCAGGGCTGAATCTGGAAACTTCTAATCCTAGGCTAGTTCTTCTCTTTCGGTGACCTTATTCATCTTTTCTAAAAATTTAAAAAAAATTCACATCAAAATTTCATATATTTGCTCGTAAAAATTGTTAAAAACCAAAATTTCCAAAGGCTATATCTCCGATTCAGCGCTGAATCTGGACATAAGTGTTATATTTCTAGAAACTGCCAATCCTAGGCTACTTCCCCTCTTTCGGTGACCTGATTCATCTTTTCTAGAAATTTCCAAAAAATTCACATGAAAATTTCATATATTTACTAGTAAAAATGGCCAAAAACCAAATTTTCCAAAGGCTATATCTCCGATTCAGGGCTGAATCTTGACATAGGTGTTACATTTCTGGAAACTACTAATCCTAGGCTAGTTCTATCTTTCGGTGACCTGATTCATCTTTTCTAGAAATTTCCAAAAAATTCACATCAAAATTTCATATATTTGCTAGTAAAAATGGTTAAAAACCAAAATGTCCAAAGGATATATCTCAGATTCAGCGCTGAATCTGGACATAGGCGTTACATTTCTGGAAACTACTAATCCTAGGCTACTTCCCCTCTTTCGGTGACCTGATTCATCTTTTCTAGAAATTTCCAAAAAATTCACATGAAAATTTCATATATTTGCTAGTAAAAATGGCCAAAAACAAAAATTTCCAAAGGATATATCTCCGATTCAGGGCTGAATCTGGACATAGATGTTACATTTCTGGAAACTACTAGTCCTAGGCTACTTCCACTCTTTCGGTGACCTGATTCATCTTTTCTAGAAATTTCCAAAAAATTCACATGCAAATTTCATATATTTACTAGTAAAAATGGGCAAAAACCAAAATTTCCAAAGGCTATATCTCCGATTCAGGGCTGAATCTGGACATAAGTGTTACATTTCTGGAAACTACTTATCCTAGGCTACTTCCCCTCTTTCGGTGACCTGATTCATCTTTTCTAGAAATTTCCAAAAAATTCACATGAAAATTTCATATATTTTCTTTTCATAGTACCAAACCTTTCATGTCCTTTCAAATAAAATATTTTGAAAATCTGTCAAGAAATGTAGGAGTTATGTGATAATTAATATATGGGGCTACCACTTTGTCCGCCCGATTTTCACTTCTATGGGATCAAACTGCAAGCAATTCAGTTGAAACAAGAAAGAAATGAGTTTTGAAAATTAGTTCATAAATGGAGCCATAATCAATATTTCCGGGGGAGGGGATAGTGCCCTACAGATTTTCGAAAAAGGAATTTTAAAATCGGTTCACATATGCTTGGTGGAGGAAATTTTTGGGGAAAAATTATGAAATAAAACTGCAGGCAAATTTCCTCACCGATTTTCGAAACAAACTTGTGGAACCAAACAGCAAGCAAACCCTTGAAAATCTGTTCACAAATGACAGAGTTATGACATTACAAACATAAAAAGTACACACGAATTCATAACCTCCTTCTTTTTTGATGGCGGTTCAAAAATAAAGAAAATTACAAATACCTTTTTCGGATACTTTGGCATTTTAGAGGACTTTCTAGCGGGAAACTATGTCATTTTTAATCAATACTTATTAGGAGGAGACTGAAGCCTTTCGAATGAGACAAAATTTATTACTATATGATGACGCGCTCTAAAGTTATTCAATCTTGAATATGACGAACATTTCTCAAAAAATGGCCGAGATACCCAAGTTTAGACGGCTATAAAAAGAAACCATAAAAAGTATCGCGCTAGTTCTTAGGCCACGTGATGCGCACGTAAGAGTAAAATAGACATATGTTTATGTATGTCAAATTTCGTGAAAACGGAAAGCTTTTGAAATCTGAAGTGCCAAGCAAACGAAATATGTACAAAAATTAGTTTTAATGGGGTTCGACAAAAAAGACAAAAGATGAAGCACAACTGATTGCTCGAATCAATTTTCCCATTCTTCTGCAAGATTGCAAAAAACGTGTTCAGGAAATAGTTGCATTAGCAAAGAATTTTACACTTGAAAAATATATTTTAGATAAAAAATTTAATTTTTAAATTTTGGGTTTAGTGCCACCGTCAAAAAATGAAAGCACCAAAAATTAGATTAAAAAAGCACCGAACACTAACTCCAAAAATTTTCACGTCGAAAACTTGAAAAGCATTAAAAACGGTGCGAAAAGCACTGAGTTGACAACGCTGTTGATTAGAGCTTAAAATCCACTGTTATGCTGGCAACATATGATGAGTTCGTTTACATTTATTAAGTCTGTAATCTGGGTTATTTATGTTAAAATCTTTAATCATCATCTTATCACCGCTATAGATTCATACATAAATGAATTATTCGGTGGGCTACTTACGTCATCAGTTAACTTTTTTATGCTTATTATGTCCCAATGATAACCAATACAGTGCGAGATAACATAAAAGTAACTTTTCTTGCAACTGGGCTTTAATTACACTTTGGTGGTAGGGAATTCAGTTACAAGCCATACCATAAAGATCATTAATTAAACTTAGGTAGGTAGGATATTTTTAATTCCAGGTTGAGTATAAACTAGGTTATGTCGAACCATGCGTCTTTCTACATATCAGTTCAGAGCTACATACATATATGCAATGATGAAGATTTCTTCATAACTTTTAGTGTTATATCTGATGCTTCTTGGATTTCCTCCTTCTTTTTTTATATAAAAACCCAATCAATGTTGGGTTTTTTTTGGGGTTTGTAAAACTAAATATATATTTAATAAGAAGAAAGTTAACTTATTTAACACCATGTGCGGATATGATTTAAATATGACTGATAACTATGCTTTTTTTTCAGCAAGAGAAAAAAAAGACGAACTTTATCATACTCGACTAAAATGAGAAAGAACAAATCTTTCGTGAATTTATGACCACGTCACCTAGTAATGTAACTGTTAGCTATCAGAGAACGATCGATAATTACTTATTATCGAGTAGGCATGGCTTACACTATAACCCTAATTCTTTGTCACAAAATGTCATGACATAACACTATGCCCACTATAATACATATATGTATTACTGCCTTCTCATTATTATTATTTTTTTGTTATCATAATGAATGAAATTTTATATGAAGCTTGTTTATTTACGAATGACCTTGACTGTATGTATTGAAATTTAATACCTACTTTGTATAGGAATTTACATAATTTTTGATAAAAAAAATATTAACAGTGCTGGCTATTTACTTTGTGTTAACATAGGTTATTTAATAAACTAGAAGTTTTATTATTTCTTATTTATTTAATAGTATTTATCAAAATTAAATCCATACATATAAGTATGTAAAAGAAAATAAATACTTGTTTTCATCAGTACCAAGGCTATTCAATTACAAATCTGTTACAAACCTTCTTTGCAGATAAGTCTACGATATCGAAAAAAAGGAAACAGATTTCGGTGTTTATCGTGGGGCACGACCACACCCTGAGAAAAAATTTTTTTTAAACAATCAGTGCTAATTAAAAAGGTTTCAGATCTTTAGCATGATATTATCCTATATAATTCCCAAATATGTCTTGTAACTCATAGCAGGATGAGCCAACCTTTTTTTTTTATACGGCATTTAATGTATGTAGGCAAAAATTTTGCATTTATACCTTTTTTTAAATCTGACTGTTGGAAGTTCTTACGAAATACCTCTTGACCTTCTCTAAAATGAACAGTTCTACTTCTCAAGTTGTACAATTTCTTTGATTTTTCGTGTGCTTTTGCTAAATTATCTTTTACTTTATTACGTAAAATCTGCATTTTAGAATCATTCGGTATGACATCAACTTGGCTATTTTTTATTCCACCTAATCTTTCCATGATAGTGTAGGATGTTCCATGTGTAATCATATTACTACCAAATACGCAAAAGTAAGGGGAACACTTTATAGCTTCGTTATAATCACTTCGAAGTGTTGAAGCTATTTTTGGTACGTATACGTCCCATTTATCTGGAGTTTCTTTAAGCAAGATACGGAGTTTTACCAAAAATTCCCTGTTGGTTCTTTCCGAACAGTTTGCTTGTGGCGAGTAGAAAGCTATTCTTACATGGGTTACCCCATATGCATTTAGGAAGTCCGACATGTGCAATGAGACAAATTGTTTACCATTGTCAGAATGGATGTATTGTGTTACTCCAAACTGATGAAATATGTTTTCTTCAATATATTTAATAATATTGCAGCTGGTTGCTTTTTTAGAGGTTTTAAAAAGATGTATTTACTAAAATGGTCTAAGCAAACTAAGGGCCATTATTACAACTCGGCTTTAGTTATAATTAGCATTTTATCGGACGGATAAACAGTTTTTCATTATTACAACTTTAATTTAACCTAAAAGTGTGGGATAACTTACAGGGAAGTTCATTCTTCCGCTAACTTTTATCGGCACACATTTTCATAGGCTGCCATACTTGCTTCTTTATCAAGTAAACACCAAGACGTATCTAACAGGTGAACTCACTAGAACACATGACCTTACTCGGTAAACTTAGTGGAGTGATGAAATTATCACAATTTCGTCACTATATGGAGCTTCCCTTCTTTAAGGTATTGGACATTTCATTATAGAGCTACCTGCGCTGATAGTTCCATCCATCTTTCCACATTTTTTGACAACTGTAGTGCAGTTTCTACAACAAATTTATACTTGTTGTAGACTTGTGTGTACCTGTTATCTGTGCCATTGTAAATACATATGTATGACGTTGCCACTTGTGCTCTGGTATAGCCATACTTTGAAAAAGATAATTTTTATTTTACAGGCAAGTTGTAATAATGAAAAATTGTTGAACATTATGGTTATTGAATATGACTTGTTTTCTAAACTGACTTGGCTGCCACAACCGCCATAAGGATTCCTCATCCACAACTTCACCTTTCCTAAATTTTACTCTTTGATAAACAAATCCGTCTGACACGATAGTATCAGGAAAATTATTAGGACTTTTATTGATAGTATCAATAAGGCTTGTGTATTCTTCGGACTTAAATTATTCTGAGTCTAAACTGATTTCAGATGACATTATAGGAAGTGAGATCTCATCTACGTCTAACCTAGAAAGCGCATCCGGAACTATGTGTGCAGAACCTTTCCTATATTCGACCTCAAAACCGAAGTTTTGTAATAACAAGCTCCAGCGCCCAAGTCGCCCTGTCAAATTCTTATGTGTCATTAACCATCTGAGGCTAGCATGGTCAGTCACTATTGTCAAAGGAAGCCCTTCTACATATGGTCGAAATCTCTTTAAACATACTATGGCCGCTAAGCATTCTAATTCTGTCACTGTATAGTTTCTTTGATTCTTATTTAGCTTTTGTGACACGTAAGCCACCGGATGTTCCTTTTCTTGATCGTCCATCTGAGTTAGCACTCCGCCTACACTTACTCGCGAAGCATCGCATTGGATTTTGAAAGGTTTTTTAAAATTAGGTTGCACTAATACCGGCGCTGTAGTTAAAGCGTCTTTCAGCATGATAAATGCTTTTTCGGCTTGAGGCGTTAATTTAAATTTTGAATTCTTTTTGAGGCAATCAGTCAATGATGCAGCCAAATCTGCAAAATTTTGAATAAATTGTCTATACCATCCTGTCATGCCAACGTATCTACGTATCTGTCTAGGCGTTTTCGGCAATGGAAAGTTAGTTATTGCCTCTATTTTAGACTTGTCCATTTTTAAGCAACCCTGACCAACAATATACCCAGGTATTTGATTTCTTTTTGGCAAAAACGACTCTTTTCAATATTAATTGTTAAATTAGCGGCTTTAAGGCATTTGGCAATTTCCTGCAACGTATCAATGTGTGTTTCAAAGTTTGATGTACAAATCAATAAATCGTCAAGGTAGATGAACACGTTTTGACGAGTCGACTTGGAATAGTCTTGTCCATCAATCGGCTCATCCTCTGTGCAGCGTTGCAGAGACCGAAAGGCATAACTGTAAAATGATACAGTGGTCGACCAGGCACTGCAAATGCGGTTTTTTCTTTTGAACCCTCCTCTAACGGTATTTGCCAGAATGCGTCTTTTAGATCAATACCTGTTATGTAATGGGTCTCCTGCAGTCGACTTAAAAGACCATTGATATGCGGCTGTGGGTATGCATCCCTTTTTGTCAAGCTATTCAATTTCCGCCAGTCGAGGCATAAACGAATTTTTCCTCGTTTTCTTACTAATACAACTGGACTACAATAAGGACTGTTGCTCTCCTCAATAACCCGCAAAGAAAGCATCCGATGTAGCTCGTCGTAAGCTTCCTGTTGACGAGGAGGAGACAATGGATAGTGTTTAGCTTTAAACGGCATTGAATCGCCCTTATCGATTATGTGAGTCTCAAAAGAAGTACGGCCTAGACCTAGTTTGCTGAAGGAAGGAAACTCATCAATCACCTTTTTAAGTTTGTAGAGCTCTAAATCAGACAAATCAATGGTATTATTTTTATCACGTAATAAAAATGTTTCACTATCTAACGATACTTCTGATAAAAATAACTGTGGAGCGATATCAAATTCTTTCCAGAAATTAATTCCTAGCACAGAAAAAAATAAGTTTCGTTTTTGATAACAAAAATCCCGGTATTCAATAATTTTTTTTTCAAATTTCCTGTGATAAAGAATTCCCCTATATTGATAACAAAATTATTTCAAAATAAAAATATATATATAAATAAAAAAAAATTTTGACATGGCTGGAATACGATCCCGGGCTTTCCGGACGTATACACTCTCTAGCTGAGCCATGTCCCACTTATTTTTTTATGGGATACTACTTGTTTTAAGTACTTATGTATAAAAAGAAAAGAAATAACCGGCATGGAAAAGAAATACTTACAACGAAATATTTTATTATGTTAAAGATAATTGTTATTGAAATTCATATTTTTTTTAATAACATGGTTTTATTGAATATAATTCTTGTCAATTTTTTTCTGTGAGATAGGCTGTTTGGCTTAAATAAAAGGGAATATTTTTTTTATTCTTATATGTGACGGGAATGTTAATAAAGCCTGTTGAATAATTAGGGAATTATTACCATTAGGAATTTTCCTCTAAGGTGGAGAGAAACTTATGGTGATGCGAGGGCCAACCTTAAAGGCAAATTCCAATTATAACCACTCGAGGAATGGTTATAATTTTGGCGTTAAGGGAATAAAAGAAAATATTGTATTAGCCTCTTGTTCCTTTATTAACCAATGGGTAATGGGAATATACTTGCCTTTTTTATGGTATTCGGGGAAATTAAAGGGCGTAGGTATTTAGATTTTCATTTTAACAATTCACTGGTAGTTAAGATTATCCAATTTAGAGGCAAGTATATAATGTAGAAGAAAGTAGGTTATTTTAGCAGTAGGTTATTTAAGTTTAGGTTATATCTTTGTAAGTAGATTAGTATAGTTGTGAGTTCTTTGAGAGTCAGTAAAACCGGATACACTTTTTTCAATATAAATGATTTAGGAAATTATTGACATTTCAGGTTTTACAACGACGAGTACTAAAATATAAAGATTTATTTCAATGTCATGATAATTTTACGATATAAATATAGGAAATAGATTTGAATTAAGAATTAGTAAAATAAAAGAAAACTTATATTAATATTTAGCTATTAATATAAAAATTATAATTTATAATTTAAGTGTTCAAACCTTGTTTGAACACCTGTAATATTTTGCCTAGTACTGTCGGCAGTTTTCAAATGACTAAAAATTGGTTTTATTTTTAGCTTTAGTCTTTCTACTATATTATTACATCCATTTCCTAGTACACAAATGGATGCACCGGAATCTAGTAGTCCAAATAGCTCAATGTTTCCTAACAAAATTTTCGCATAGGGCCTCTTGTCATTGTTTTCGTCTATCACTGTGGACTCTAGAATCTTTCTCTTTTGGTACCGTGCTCTACATTTTAAAATTCTTTTGGAAACATATGCTCTACCAAAATTACCTTTTTTATGTTGATATGACAGTATTCTCTGATGAAAAGAAGATTTATTATAACTATTATTTTTACTGAATTCATTTTGTAATTTTTTTGGTGTTTCACTATGAGAATGATTCTCAGGAACGTCATCATTAAAACAGTTGAATAAAATTTCATTTATGACATTTCTTGAGGGCTAGTTGGATTCGAACGAAGTACCCTCTATCCTCCGTTCTAAATCTTGTTTTTCGAGTGATTAGTACACTTTGGTGTTGACACACCTCGCTCGCCACATCGAAAACAAAATAGGTTGCGTGTTTCAAATGGACAATCGTAGAATGCGTGCCATCTGACTACAATTCCAGCATTTAAAGTGCCTAGTATCCACTTCCTTTCTTTCCTTGTTAGGCGTATTTCGAAGTTTAATTGCCGCGACTTCACCTTCGCTTCCCTCTAATAAATCAACATCATTTTCGAATTCTACTTCTGAAACACATCGTTTTTGTGCTCGCAACTGTAAAATGTTTCCTGAATGTCAAAAACTGAAAATTTTTTCATAGACGTTTTTCTCTGATAAAGCGAATTTGACATTCGTTAAATATAAAACCACAACTACAGCTGCGCTGACAGTTTTACCTTATATTATTGTATCATATATCCTTCCAAATTTTTTCATATGAAAAAATAATAACATTTGTTTTAATTTTTTCATTAAACGAGAATCAAAACTACTATGAAAAGGTGAAAAAACTTTTAATTTCACCGTTTCACAGAACGAGAATCAATTCCTGTTCTCCATGTGATATGATACAAGTTAATATTTATAACAACAATGCTATACCAATTCCGACTATTTAAAAAAAAATTTATTTGTTTTATTTTTGTCCACAAAAATTTACAAAAAACCAAGTGTTCAAAATATTCTGATTAACTCGAATAATTTTTAGCAGTTAAGCTTACTTGAATAACTCGAACGAAATAAAAATTTTAGTCCATTGCTCGAGTAATTTAAAAACCTCAATTTCGGTTAATTGATTAATCGAACAATTGAAAAGTCGATTAAAATTAATACCCTACAAAATATGCAAAAATATGCACCTACCACCAAAATATGCAGCTACAAATCGATGCCAAACTACTTAAAATTTGATGATTCGCATAGATAATTAGTTAATACCTCTATCTATCACCACAAAAAACATACATTTGGATGAAAGTCCGAGCCCTGATAATACCCTATAATTGTAATTTTTGTATTCACTGTTGCCAGATTTGCAGATTTGTCTACATTTTGCTGATTTTTCACTGAAAAATTGACATAGGTTTGCAGATTTTTGTACTTAAATTGCAGATAATGCCATTTCGACAAGTAAAACTACTGGAAATCTGATCTTATATACATACGTAATATATACATACGTATTATGTATATTACAGCGACACCTCACTGAAAAACATGTTTTGTTACCCCCTCTAAAATTGAAATTGCCAAAGTTTTTTCAAGACGTGTCCAATGCACAATTAAACTTTTTTTCATTCGTAGCACCAACAGTGAGATATGTATTTCATAGAAACTACAATTTTAACGATAGTAAGACAAACTCATTTTATATGATATTAAAAAAGCGCATTTTGGTTTGATTTGTTTTATGACATTTTCTAAAATATATCAGCCTAGTGAGCCGGTCCGAATCTGATTTTTTTTACATTTGCCGATTGCTTATGTACTTTAGGGTATCATTTCAAATGTCTTTTGAAGGCGCGCTTAGTGGTCTATAATAATGCCATCAGCTATATGTATATTTCGTAAAAATTAAAAAAAAACAAGTGTTTTTGAGGAGTGTTACAATACTGATGGCTTTGTTTGGCAAGTTTTATGGTCCATTGAATGGGAGTACAAAAATAGGAAATTTTCATGCACGGTCCAGCTCACGAACGATTATTGCAAGAACCTCAAAGAGTTTTGGAAATACCTAGCTCATATGCCAAAAAGTCGGAATGGAGAAAAACGACCATCACGCGCTGCAGAAATTTGCATTTATTGACGTTTAATTTCTCGAAGCTCTATTTCTAGCTTTTCACGCTCTAATTTTTGGCGCTCACGTTCCAGGCGTAAGGATTCAGCTTCTCGTTGCAAACGTTTTCGTTCCACTTCCAATTTCGTACGCTCCTCAGCTAGTCGGGCTTCTTCCCGGCGCAGACGCTCTCTTATTTCTTTATGCCGTCTGGCCTCGTTCCGTGATTCAGGTTGATGACACTGCTCCCGTTGTCGCTCATGATGACGAGACTTTTGGTGGCTCTTCCATTTATTATTCCATGATGACGAGACAGCTTTTGTTTTCTTTCTTGTTGCGTTGCAGTTGCGCTGGATATGGCCTTTCTCTCCGCAGTTATAGCATTTTATTCGCACTTTGTTTTTATTTAAAGCCAATGCTTGCACTACTGCGTCTTTGATGTCCTTTTCCCCATTAGCTTCTTTCTCGGTAATCACCTCCAGATTTCGCACTATACACACTTGTGGCTTAGAAATTATCCTAGTTGTCTCCTGTGCCAAAGCATATGCCACAGCTTCAAGTAGGTTTCGGTGTCGCATATACTGTGTGAGGATCACTAATGCCATGCAATAAGGAATCAATTTTCAGCTGCTCCAGCAATGGGTGATCTTCGCCAGGATAAGATAGTTGCACCAACCGCTCGATTTCCATTGCGAAATCATGTAGGGACTCATTGGGCTTTTGTCCTCTACATCGCATCCATGCGGTATATGCCACGCTTATGTTCACCGCCATATTTGCGTTGCAGTGCTGCCATTATGTCATCGTAATTGTTTCTGCAGTTCACTGGTACGGTTTCGAGAACTTCTGCTGCGGCTCCTTTTAAGGCCAAAATCAACTCTATGGCCTTTTCTTCACTGTTCCATCCGTTTTTGCTGGCAACTGTCTCAAACTGGAACTTGAAGATATTCAAAGGTGCGCAGCCATCGAAACAAGGCGTCTTTATTCTGCTGGAAACTGGCCCGCCTTGACAGTGTAGACTAACAATTTTTGTTTCCAATTCATGCAATTTTTCGTCTACATCTTTTACATGCACTTCGACGCCACCAATTTCTAGGCTATGGAGTTTATTCTCTAGTTCTGAGACTTTCTCGTCAAATTTGCTGACTTGTACTGCAATGCCATCTATTCTTCTATTTATGGCCTCAGAAATTTCTTGAAGTTTCTGATTTGTGGCTTTAACTTCAGCTAGCATTCTATCGTTGTTCACTCTAGATGTTTCTTGAACAACAGCTAGGATTCTCTCGTTAGCTGTAGATGCTTCTTGAACTTCATCCTTAACTTCAGCCAGCATTCTCTCATTGTTAGCTTTAGATGTTTCTTGACCTTTCTTTATTTCGCTCATCATAGCAGCTAACATTGAATTTATATCTGAGCTGTTTGTCGTAGCACGAGTACATACCTCCATTTCCTCTTTATCCACAAATTCGTATGTCCCGATATCGATGTCACGCTGCTTGAATTCATCTATCAGCCTCTTCTGAAGTTCCACTTTATTGCCTGCAGTTGGCAGTTCCAGCTTACTCAGCTCCTTTTTTAGCTGCTCCACTTTTAGCTTTTCAAACTTCATGGCTTCTATTTTTTTTAAATGTCCTTTTGTAATTTTTATTAATTAATAATGCCTTTTTGTAATTATTAATGTCCTTTTTATTAATTAATAATGTGCTTTTTTAACTTATTAATTAATAATGTCCTTTTTATTTTGCAATTTCACTTCTGACACCAATTGTTACGTTTTTAGTCCTTTACATAAAAACGGTTTTATTATTTCGACAGGAATTGCAATAAAAATAAACACGGTTATTTAATTTCACAAATTAACTTTGTTTATTTATACAGGTATGTCTCTACTTAGTACGAACCTAACTCTATGAATTTACAAATCACACTTATCGAAGTTTACACTCGCACGTTCAAAATGATACTACTCACTCTCAGGGCATTCTCCTTATATAGCAAATAATTATCTTCTCGAAATTCCGGTCTTTATTAGATGCTGTCTGCACTAAACTGCTTTTGTCTTTGCACCCGCCATCTAGCTGTCAAAGAAACGCTTCTACAGATGATGACAAGACTAAATATTGCGGGGTTCTAGCATTGCATAATTAATAAAGGTGAATTAAATAATTTTTCCTAGTTTCCTGTTGCTATCATAAGATGTAACAGTTGTGCAACTAATGTGTGTTTGGCTTAGAAACGCACAGTTGAGTAGTTCCGCTACATCTAACATTTTTTCGCTACCTATGGTCGTCAACATGTTATGCTTAACATGCACAGCTGACCAAAAGAGTTATGCCGTTTATATTCTAATACAACGCCGCTTTATTATATGGCCTCTGCAAATTTGTTAACTAAATTTTGCATTACAAATTTGATAAAGTAAACATATAAAGGAAAATAAAACTAAGATAACTAAATATATGTTTATTTTGTTGTTTACTTACTATATTACATAGTATTTAATATATGTTAAAGCTGATGATACTTCCGAAGTGGCGCCAATGGAGCTTGTACCTAAAACAGCACCAGATACTGTTGAAGCAGCGTTTGAGACAATGGAATTTAGATGATAAGGATTCTGTGCGTCGAAATGTGTCGCGTAACCGGTTTCAACAAAAATATGTTTGTAAATCACATAAAAAAATGTTTTTTTATATATGTTGTGCGAATATAAATTTAACATAAATGTTTTTTTATTGTGTCACAATATTGAAACATATACTTATGCATACATATGTCTTTTGTTTACATTTTTAGTAGCTTTAATTAGCATAGAGTTGCATTTTTATGCTACGCTTTTCACAAATTAGCGTTTTATTTGTGAAATTTTTGATGTGGCAATATGTTAATTTGACAATTAGTAAATGCATTACGTGAACAACGTAAAGCTGGACGACCGACAAGTCGATAGTTAGTGGGTCGCTCAAACGAACTACAATGAGTGACTTGTTGTTAGTCGATCGACATCGTGGGTTAGGCTGATTAGTTCAAAACTAAAAAAGTGGTAGATTTTTTTCAGAAAGTGGTAGAGTTGAGTCAGATACCCAAAAGAGGTAGATGTACCACAAAAGTGGTAGAGTTGGCACCGCTGTATAGCACCGTCTCGCTGGGTTTCTAACTTCGCTGCATGAAAATATTAGTGGTTACGGTACTCCTCTACAGGTGGCAATAATCTTAGTGATATTTTTTATTCTTGTTGCCCCAGAATTTTGTTCTTTAGTTTCCTTTTCATAACTTTTTGCAAGAATAAGATTACTGTTTGCTTTTCGAACTTCTCTGCATGAAACTATTAGTGGTTATGCTACTCCTCTACAGATGTCACTAATCTTTGTGAAATTTTTATATTCTTGTTGGCCCACAATTTTCTTTTGTTTCCCTTTTATAACTTTTTGTACAGAATAAGATTATACATTACTACAGTATACAGGCTCAAACAAGTGATGTTGAATACAAACATACTGGTGTAATATTCATTTTTTTTAAATTCTGTACGGTTAAGTTATTGTACCTAGTGGGCACCGCATTTTGAAAATAAAAATTAAGGAAAACGCGTGTTTTTTTATTAAAAAATTTATAGGAATGATTTGTTTTATATCAGAAACACTTTACAATATACATATATTTTTCTTAATTTATTCAAGTAAATGTATTTATACCGATATTTACTCTTTGACAACTGTTCTCAACTGAGGTAATTTCACCATACAAAATACCACAAACTGGTACCATCAGCAAAATATCAAACTCTGTTTGACAGAGCCACCTGACAAGTGGTGATAAGCAAATACACGTGAGCACTGACGATGGAAGTGTAGCGGCTTCCGAAAGTGGCGCTACTCTGTTCTGCTGTGTACGTTGAAAAATTAAGTTGATGTTAATTTTTCCCTTGTTCCTTGGATTATTAATCATGTCCAATTCTTTCTGAATATAACGTTACGAACCTTAGCCTAATAATCAATTTGGATTCACAAAGCAAATACGTTCGAAATAATCATATTAATAAAAAACATAATTACGTTTTTAAATGTTCTATAAGTACACTAACGTGCTAACAGTACGGTACGGTACACTACGGGTACAGCAACGCTCGGCTAACGGAGCCTTAAAGCAATTTGATAACCGTTTTGTAAAAAACGTAACAAAAACAATGGCGGCAGAATATTTGGAGAAGAAAATGGTCATCAGCTGTTTTCTTGAACGTAAATTGAAACACTCATCTTGAAAGAGAAATTGAAAGCAAGTTCGTTTCAATTTTTAAGCGTAGTATGCAGTTCTCACTGAAATTCAGGTTTGGAGTTTTGCATTTATTTCTACACGAAAAAATAATCGTGTAGAATTATATACAGAGTTTTGTTTGCATACACACAAATTTATATATTTTTTAATTTACAACACACAAAAACACTAAAAATTAGTTACAATGTACGAAAAATAAGAAATGTCAAAAATTCCGTGACCAAGCAATTGTCTGAACATTAATTTTTGTTTCAGTTGACGGAAAAAAATCTCCACTTATTGTTATAACATGCCTGTAATAGACAATAAATGCCAAGATTCTGTATACTTTTCTTTTGGAACTGCGTACTAGTAAACGGAAATTTCTTTAAGGAATTTACCAACCTGAATTTCAGTTTGTTTTTTTAGACATACTTCTTATGGCAGGCTGAATTTCAGGCATAGCTGCATACTACGCTTTAAAAGTAAGAATGATTAGTGAAAAAATGTAAGTGTATTGAAACTTGAAACAAGACTTGAACCAAAACTTGTTGGTGGGACCCCCAAGTAAATTTTGAGAACTTGATAGGAGAAAAAATCTTGAAGGGCAAAAGGGGTGAGGGAAATTGTATTTTTAGGGAAAATGGGGAAAAAAAGTTGAAAATAATCTTTGTATGTAGACGGAACAGTTAGAAAGCAGGAAATTAATTGGATTATATGAAGTTAAAAAAATTTCTAGAAGTTGTGAGATAAAAAGAAAAGAGATGAAAAGAAAATGGAAATAAGGAAATTTAGAAAAAAATTGAGAGGCTTGCTTAAGATTTTTAACAGAAAGCACAAATCATTAGTTTAAAAGGTTCTGAAGTGCTCGCATCGGAAAAAAGTACAAGCTAAACATAAAAAATGCTAAGTTTATAATAAAAAGTTTAAATAAAAGTTTTTAAGGATAATAAAAATCCGGTACAAAGGAAGTTTTAAAATCTTACAGAAATAGGAGTTTTAATTAAACGAAAACGTTAGTATGCTAGTGATACAAAGTGCTAAAAGCGGTTTGTTAGTGTTATTGTCCATGTTCTTTTTTTAGTATTTATGAAGAGAGTGAGAACAATATTGGCCAAGAACATAAAATTTGCTCTATAATAAATTAAAGGAGAAACGCAAGGCAACAGCTGCTGGATAGTCAATGTTTGTAGAATTCCTAATTGAAAAGGACTCTCAAGAAAAGGTATATTTTCCTCCCTAGAAGATGTTAACCAGGGAAGATAAGTAAGAGAAGTCCAGCAAAGGGTTCGCTGTATGGTGTAGCCAGGTAACGAGTTTGACTTATTATTTATGTAATTGCGGTTTCCGAATACAAAAGACTAAAAAAATATAAAATAAAAAAAATTAGAGCACGCGTGAGTCAAAAGAGTTCCTGTATAAAAAAGGAACACTGATCATAAAAATTTAAATATAGAACAGAAAATTGAAAAAAGTTAAATAAAAAAAGATAATCTTAAAAATAAAAAATACATTGGAAAATAAATTTTAGTTTTTATAAACGTATTTTTTTAGTAGTTATTAAAAAACTAATATCTAGAGTCCGACCGAATATTCGGTTTCGGGTTCGGATTCGACCAAAATTGGGTTTCGGCTGATATTCGGTTTAGGCCAACTTTTTGGCCGAATACCAAACCGAAACTTTTTAATCTATATAAATAAGGAAGTTAAGCGCAATAGTATTTTCCGAATTTAAAATATGTCACTGTTATGAATCTGTTTTCTTCCGTCCCATATCTTTTCAAATTGAATGAAAATGTTACTTAGCCTGAAAACACACCAAATAAGACAAAACGGTTTTGTCTTTTAGGTCAAACACAATCGTATGATTATAACGCACACCAAAAAAATTTGGTGTGTGTTGTCTCATAAGAACTAATGTTCTGTTGTCGTATAAGTAAAAAAAAACAGTTTTGTCTTATTCGGTGTGGGTTCAGCCTCAGTTTTATAAAGCGTAACCAAAATATATAGTATTATAAATTATTCAACTGTTTGTTGCCAAAATAAACAGCATAAACTAGGGAAAGGTAAACCGATTTCAATACCAATCGAAAATCTATTTTGTGTTATAATAAACTGATTTTTCGCCATCGAATTTACTTTTGCGATTTTCCACTGAAATTGATCAATTATCTTTTAAAATAGATTTGTTTAAATAATATCAAAATATGAAGAAAGCTCATTTTCAAACTTCACGATAAATTTAATACTTTCGAGAAAAATTCTTTATTGTGTATATCATCGATGAAACGCTGACGCAAATCATAAACTTTACTTTAGTAGAGATGAAATCGTATAAAAAAGCGTCAAAAATAGGTAAATATTCCACTTTTTATATCTTTTTAGTTATTTCGATCCAACTTTTTGATTGGTGCTCTTGTAACGTCATCAATAGAGTGATGTAACACTCCTAAATGTATGTGTACCGAATCCAATATTCCAGTTCTATAATTTATGCTAATTTTATGCCAAGTTTCTATTACACGCTGTTTACATTGGGAAACATTTGTCATGGAACATTTTCTTTTGCGTGGAGTGATGAAATAGAAATATATACCACTTGTATTCCTATCTCGCTCTTTTGCACTGAAAAATAAAGTTTTCGGGAGACAAAGTTTCCCAGTGTAAATCAGCACTTAGTCATATGCTCGTAAATGTTTAAGTTTTATTTTTGCCTGATGGAATAAAATATATTCAATTTGTGCTATTATTTTGACTGACAATGTATGTATGTAGAAATACTCTTACGCCCCTTTTCACAGTGTACGGTTAAAAGTTAATGTATAATTTAACGGAAGTTTTGTATGCCGAATTTGCCGTTAAATACCATGATAACTTTTAATCACATTGGGAAAGGGGCCGTTAATAAAATACAGTCGAACTTCCATAACTCAAATCACCATTATCCAAAAAAAAAACTTCGACTTATGGAGACTACGAGTTATAGAATTTTTTGTTCAATGTTTAAGTTGCGCTGCTAGCACCCTAAGTCACTAGAAACGAGTTATTTGGCCGTGGAATTTCCCATAGCGTCATTCCAAATTATGCATTACGCCTAAAAAGCTCGCGCATGCGGTGCAAATTTTTGTGTTGTTCGTCAAAAAACCAACCAGGTACGGATCGTGTGTGTTGAATGTGACGAAAATTCTTGCGTTGTTTCTGTGCGTCGCACACGTCCACACAACCTAAAATGAGATGCAAATGTTTGCGGCGAACGCGTTCAGCTCAAATATATACAGATGTAAGCCCACCTTTAGGAATTTTAACATTTTATAGCTGAAATCGAAAAACAAGCAAAAAAGTGCCAAATTGGTACGCTTTACCATCTCGGAAGTTAGGAAATTGTGACACTCCAAATTTATAACTTTTTGAAAAGGAAGTCTATCACTTGCACTATGGGACATTTAATGTAAAATTTCTACAAATTACACAGGGAAATCGATTAGGTTTTTCCGAATCGGCTCAAAGACGTAAGGATCAAAATTCAACAAATAGAGTAATTAAAATTTTGGCTTCCGTATTTAAGTTTTTGTTTTATTTGAAGTATACAGTTATTTTTCGGAGTAAGAAAGTATAGTTTTTTGTGTGTATAAATCACTAAAAACTTCGCCAAGAGAATTCTGAAAAAAATTTTACGTACACATGAACTATTATAGCAAACTCCATAAGAAAAACACAACTTTTTTTTAGACCTAAATGAGTGTGAATTCCCTCTTGCATTACATTGTCGCCTTAACAAAAAGTAAAATTATGACTTTAAAAACTGGAATTAATATAAAAAATTTTAGAGCAAAAAATAAAATGTGAAAAGTGCAAAATCTGCGCAATTTGTAGAAAAACTGGGTTTTTAAGCAAAAAACTGCTCAATGCTTAGAAAAACTGCAAAATACAGATAAATCCGCACATTTGGCAACGCTGATTGTTGTAGATGTTTTTGAGTGTTACGTGTTGTATACAAGTAAGAGTTAATCCCTAAAAGTAGGCTAAGTTCTCGACTTTGCGTTATTTTGTTGAGTTGGTACTTGCGCCCAAGAGAGGGCACTAAGTGTATACAGATTTCCATTTTCAGTAATATGACCAGAAAACAAGTAAACTAAACAAAAGGTTCACATCAAAAATACACGGTATGTTCTGTATTTCATGTTGAATTAATATGTGCGGAATTATCAAAGCATTGTTGTTATAAATATTAATTTACAACAACAATGCTTTGATAATTCCGCACATTTTAATTCCACATGAAATACAGAACATGGCGATAGATTTTTAAAAATAGTGAAAAAATTGTGATTCTACCCTCAGGGAGCTTCTTTAGGTTCGGTTTTGTACTTAGTGTAAAATTAACCAAATTTTTGGAAAAAATTGATTTGGACCTAGTCCGAAGTCCGAAGTTTCATAAGAATCGGTTAAATAAAAGTAGTTAAAATGCATATCTACTTTTCAATGGCGTGGCGCTGCCCACTTTTCTAGCCACAATGATGTATTGTAACGATAACTAAATGTGTATGCAAAGTTTCATAAGAATCGGTTAAGTAGAAGTAGTTTAAATGCATATTTACTTTTCATGGGCGTGACTGCCCTCTATTCTAAACATAATGTTGTATTGTAACGATAACTAAAGCCGTATGTAAAGTTTCATAAGAATTGGTTTAGTAGAAGTTGTTGAAAAATAATATTTACTTTGCATGGACGTGGCACTGCCCACTTTTTTAATCATGATGTAGTATTCAAGCAGAAACTTAATGTGTGTGCAAAGTTTCATAAGAATTGGTTGCATAGAAGTAGTTGAAAATGAATGTGAATTTACTTTGTATGGGCGTGACCCTGTCCATTTTTCATTGGGACCAATCTGGAAGCACATCCTTTTAAACAAAGAAAAAAATCAGAAATCGGTTTATAAATGGCGGAGTTTTGATGGAGCATACATACAAATATACATGGCGAATTGATAACTTTTCTCCTTTCTTTGAAGTCGGTTAAAAAGCAAGATAATTAAAAAATATTAACGCGATAGCGCAGATTTCGAGGTTAGATAATAGATTTGAATAGTTTAAGGAAAAAACAGAATTTTGTAATTAATTAAAAAATAGCAAAGTGAGGACAAATTAAAAGAAAAAGAGTCCAAAAGTAACATAAAGAATATTATGTAAAATAAAGAATTTTAGCTTGAAAAAATTTTATTTAGAATTAGATTATGTGAAATTGAAGTATTAAATAGTATGTATAGGACTTATAACAATTTATATTTGTATTAGTTTTAGAATAATGTAAATAAATTATCTGAAAGTTTTTATTATTTCGGCTTTATAGTTCGATATTTTGAATTAATGTAAATTCAAATTATTTTTTTTTTACTAATGAGGAAATAGATTATTTCTTGGATGAGTTTAGTACTTCTATTAATTTTGTATCGCATATACATTCCAGGAAGGTTGAGAGAAAAAATAGGAAGTTTCTGGCTTCAGATAAACTGAACAATATGCTTAGAGTGAAATATAATTGGCAGAAAGAATTGAAATTAATGTTTGCAAGGACTTTGAATAGGCATCATCCTCAATATTTATTAATTTCTAAGCAAGTTGATCTGGTTAAGATCATGATAAAGGAACAAATTGAACAGGAACAGGCAACTATATTCAAAAAAAAGTTGAAGGATATAGTCCCTGGCCCAAGGGCATATAAGGAAATTTTTAAAATTATTGGGAATAGGAATCGTTCAGGAGTGAAAGATATTTCTGTCGATGGAGTAAAAATTACAGAAGATGACAGAAAATTACATATTTTGAAGGACTATTTTACAGGCCTTTTTCAGGATTTACCCCAGGGAAGGATTATTTCAGGCATTAATGAAAGAATAAATAATACGGTAATTCATGCATCTCATGTTGTATTTAATGATGCTAATACATCACTGAATGACTCAGCGAACACAAAATTTATTGTCTTGAATTCTCTTTTGGACATATCCAAAATGCTGAATAACAAAAAATCTTGTGGTTTAGATAACGTTTCTAATTTCCCTTTCTGTTTTTTGGGCTCTAGGTCAAGGATCAATTAAATAAAAACTCTGTTGTTTTATTATTTGTGTTTATTATTCTCAATATTTCAAACACCGTCGGTGTTCTTCTTCAGGAACTGAAAGGATTTTTTTGAAATATATAACAATTATCTTTGGTATTAACATCTCTTATATAAAATTAAGTTGACAAAAAATATTTATCACAAATAAAAATAATTTTAATAAATATATGAATATACTTCGCCTTACTTTGAGTAAAGCCGCCCACTTAGAGTGAGGGTGCAATGTTTACTAAAAGGTCGTCTGTTTATGTTTTGTTATTATATGTCTATACGTGTGCGCGCAATTTTCGGTATCTGTTTTGTAGTTTTGTAGTACCGAAAATTGCGCGCACACGTATAGACATATAATAACAAAACATAAACAGACGACCTTTTAGTAAACATTGCACCCTCACTCTAAGTGGACGGCTTTACTCAAAGTAAGGCGAAGTATATTCATATATTTATTAAAATTATTTTTATTTGTGATAAATATTTTTTGTCAACTTAATTTTATATAAGAGATGTTAATACCAAAGATAATTGTTATATATTTCAAAAAAATCCTTTCAGTTCCTGAAGAAGAACACCGACGGTGTTTGAAATATTGAGAATAATAAACACAAATAATAAAACAACAGAGTTTTTATTTAATTGATCCTTGACCTAGAGCCCAAAAAACAGAAAGATAAATTTAAACCATTAAGGTCGAATAAAAAAATAAAATTAATAAGTTTCTAATTTCCTCATAAAGAAATTTCCAATTAAGGCTTTAGAGTATTTGACAATTTTGATTAACAACTGCTTGAATAATTGTTACTTTCCTAATGCTTGGAAGCGAGCAAAGGTAGTACCGATTCAAAAGATAAAGGGTAACATTGATATAAATAATCTTAGGCCAATTTCTTTACTTTCTAATTTAGGGAAGATGTTTGAGAGGATTATACGGGATAAGATGGATTTAGGTATTGCTAATGTCTATATTCCACAAAGGCAATTTGGTTTCAAAAAAGGGAATTCTACGGTCCATGCTCTTTTGAAATTTCACACTGATGTCATACAAAATTTAAGCGAATGTCATTGCACAGTGGTGGTATCCCTTGACATTGAAAAGGCTTTTGATAAGGCATTTCATAAAGGCATTTTATTTAAAATGGCAAATATCGGATTTGACCCGTCTATTGTAAAACTGTTCCAAAGCTTTTTTGATGGCAGAAAATTTTGTGTGCAGACTTGTAATAATTTATCTAGTCTGGGTAGCGTTTCTTGTGGAGTACCACAAGGCTCTGTGTTGGCACCCCATCTGTACAACATTTTCATTCATGATTTTCCTCATGAGTACAATGACTCACACAGTATATTATATGCAGATGACTCCCTTCTGTATGCACATGATGAGTCTCCTCAAAGCGCACTTCAACGTATGTCTTCGCACCTCAAGAAAGTTGACGAATTTTATTCACATTGGGGGATTACAATAAATGTCACAAAGAGTTTTGCTATTTGTTTGCGAAATGCTTCCGGAAAATGTAAATATACTGTTGTGCCGGAAAGCAAAAATCTTAAGTTAACGTTGAATGGTAATGAAATACAGTTTAGGGATAGTATCAAATACCTTGGAGTCAACTTTAACAAACTTATGAAATTTAATAACCACGTTTTATACAATCTGAATAAAGCGAATCGTGTGAAGGGAGCATTTGGAAAATTATTTGACAGTAAAATTTTACCAGTGAGGACGAAGCTGCTTTTGTACAAGGTTAGCATTAGACCAATTCTTCTCTATGCATTTCCAATATGGTTCAGCATCTCAAAAACAATTATGAGGAAAATGGAGATTTTCGAACGGCATATTGTAAGAAAATGCATAGAAAAGAATTATCAATATTCAAACAAAAGATTTTCAAATAAATTTATTTATGATAATGCCAAATTATCTCCCATATCTCAGTATGCTTTTGAGCTGATGAGAAGTTTTGTTGAAAAATTTTCATACTTTGAAGGCAACGTTATTCCAGATATTTTATCTAGTGAGCAGGATTTCAGTTGGTCAAACACGCAATATATTTCTTGCATTGGGATTTTGCAAGAGAATTTCAATGGTTTTGCTGGTCAAAACTTTTATTTAGATAATACTACCGGTATTCACAGAGGGTAATTTAATGTATACATATTATTATTTATTTAATTTTTTCTCTTTTTTTCTCTCTTGTTTTTTTGTATTTTTTTTGAATCGTAGTTTTAGCTTTTATTTTAACATTCAGTGTTAAGTTTTTTTTTAATATTAAGTTTATTTATTGTAAACAAAGCTTTACTTTCAATGTAAAGTGCCGGGAGCAAACACTGTATTGCCTATACTAACTTAAAAAAATTTTTTTTTCATTTAATTTTCATAAGCATGAAGCATATTCGAAATGAAGTTATGTTATTAAAATAATACTTGATAGTTTTAAGTTTGTTCAAAATTTATGTTGGATTAATTCTGTAATATGAAAAAATGTAGTCTCAATAAATATAAATCAAATCAAATCAAATTATTTTTATTAAGAGGGTAGTGTTGGAATATTCAAATCAGATTAGCAGAATGGATCAGTACTACTGATTTCGACAGGCCGCTACACCGTCTTATCAGCGTTCTTGTTCACTTTTACCACTTATGAAGGTGGATGCTTTTTACATCAGCTATTTAGCTAATTTTTGCCAGGAAATAGAATACAAGACTTCTTTTAAATCCGTGCCATGCATTCTTTTATTGTGACTCAATTTAGTCTTTGCCGAAATATCCCTATCTGATCAATAATCCAACACTCACAAACTTGTTATTCGTTGTCTCGCTCTGATGGGCATTTTTTCAATATCTCCCAGCGGGAAATGGAAGGAGTACGGATGCCTTCTAGAAGGCCTTGGTACTCCTTCTTTTGGATAAACAAGGCCTGCTCGCTCCATTCCATACTCATATCTTTTTTACACACGTTGTCATTGCGGGGTAGGTCTTCCGTTTGGCAGTTCTGGAAGCCCTTGTAAAAGACCTTCTAAAAAGGTAATTTTGAAGGGTTTCTAAGGAAGGTCTGTTAAAAAGCAAATAGAGGTACATTTTTTTAATCTCGGTATTTTTGTATTTTTATAGCGGCTTCTTTAATTTTTATTAATGTTATTTTTTATATCGAGTTATTTCCTTTCATCTAACGTAATTTTTATACGAATGTATTTATTAAGAAGGATTTGGATGTGAATAGTTTCGCCAGTGTACGCATAAGTTAATCAGCTCCATCATAAATGGCATAATAACAACACTCATAATGTCCCTTGAACGTAAATTTCAGCTTTATATACAAGTTACTTGCGAAAAAAGAATATGAGAATGTTATTTATAAAAACATTTTAATGAATAAAACCAGCGTTGTCAACTCGATGCTTTTGGCACTGTTTTAAGTGCTTTTTCAACTTTTAATTGCGAAAATTTTTAGAGATACTGCTCGTTACTTTTTTAATCCATTTGTAGTGCTCTTTTGTGACGGTGGCACTAAACCCAAAATTCCGAAATGAATTTGTTTATCTAAAAAATATTTTTAAGGGTATAATTATTTGTTAATGTAACTAATTCCTGAACATACTTTTTTGCAGTCTTGCAGAAGAATAAAAATAGCAAAATTTGTATGAATTACATTCGAGAAAAAAAGCTGTTGGTTATCTTTATTCTTTTAAAAGCGGCAAAGGCCATATCGAAAAGTATTTTTGTACGTATTTCGTTTGATTGACACTTAAGAGTAATTTAAAAAATGTTTGACACAAAAACAAGAGTTTATATATTTACCCACTTCGATTTCAACGAAATTCGACATAAGTGTGTATATTCCAGGTGGCATGCAATAATGTTCATGGAAATAAAGTCCACCGGACAACTATGCACAATAGACCCTTGTCAGCTAAATGCATTATGTTAAAAAATAAAGACAGCTAAAGTATCATATTTCAGGATGCATAAGGATAAATAATACATTGGCAATTTAGATGCACTTGTAGCAGGAAGCTATGCCCTTTTTAATCAATACTTGTTAAGAGGAGACTAAAACCTTTCGAATGACAACAACATTATCTAATAACGCGCTCTAAAGCTATTTAATTTTAAATATGACGAAATTTTCTCAAAAACGGCCAAGATGCCCAATAGAGCGGGTCAATTTGTATGGAGGACAAAAAACGAAAAATTCGTATTACACACACAGAAGAAAAGGAATGTAAAATCCATATGCCGCAATTTTGATTGCAAATCATATTAAATTTACAAGAAATAATTTGTCGTCTGAGTGTGTTAGTGTTTACTTGCTTTGTTCATTGCTACAATTCACTGTTCTGCTTAGTTGTGTGACTTGTTGTTGTTTATTCTTACATGTGTCGTCTATGTATACGACAAAAAACGAATTACCAGCGAATATTTACTGCTGCTGGTTTAAAATTACCATTGTTTCATATTAATTTTAAACGGAAAATAATTAATCTAACCTTAAATCACCGTTAAAACAATTTTGTTATAAACGTTAAGTTTCATTTTCAATCGACATGACTATAACTTTAATTTCAAATAAGTTTTATGTTAAATAATCATTTAAAGCATGTTGAATTAAAATGAAATGCATTTTACATACGATGGTATTTATTTACAGCCATATTCATAAATATTTAAAACAGGGCCATAAACTACTTTTAAGCAAAATTTCATAAAATTGCATTCATAAATGTATATTACATGAAAATTTTAAAATAGGTTTAAAGATGGTATGCACCTTCTATAAACCTTCAATGAATTCATATCATCGAAATATCAATTTTAACTTAAAATATCTTTGCAAATTTAGCCCACAGGAATACATGATATGCTTTAAATTAAAGCTTGAAGTCTTGGCTATAAGCATATAAGTATGTTTTTTTTAAATTTAATAGAATATGCCACTAAATTATTTAAGTTTAACAAAATTCGCAACAAAATTAGCAAAAAACACCATCAAAACACATAATACAAAAAGAAATGCTAGCGATGTAGAAACAATCAGCACAAATGCAAATAGGCTCGTTATTCGAGTACCTTTTCCATACATGATTTAAAGAGTCGTGTGAATTCTTTTGTAATCATTTCTCTTTTTTGCTTTTACTTCATAGAAAACTTGTATCAAATAAGTTGAGAAATAAATCATAAAGAGGGTACAGAAAATCTTAGCTTACATGAAAACAATAAAAAGTTATTCGTTTATTTCAATATCCGGATAAAATCATATTCTTTTTATTGCAACACTAACTACAAAACATGGTGGTATTGCTAGTATCGAAATCTAAAAATTCCTTAAAATACACAATGTCTATTGTAGTGTTTATGAATGCAATTTTATATTAAACAGTTTTTATCGTGAAACTGTTCAATAGTAATTGGGAGTCTTAAACCTAAAATAAGAATTTTTTATGAATGTAGCTGTTAGTGTATAAGTAAAGAAAAGTTTGAAGCTGTTGTGGCTGCAGTGGTTAGCGTGTGGACTATCATGCAGGTGGCACGAGTTCAAATCTTGGCTGGGGCAGTCAGCTACAACGAAAATTTTTCTGATGACTATCACGTAAGTAAAATAATTAATAAAATAGCTACATTACAGTCATGTTGTTTCAGCTTGATATAACTTTAATTCAACATAATTCTTCGTGCTGTTCCAATATCAAATTCACGTTGTCTCAACTTGAAATAACTTTGATTCAACATGATTCTTCGTGTTGTTCCAATATCAAATTCACGTTGTATCAACTCGAAATTACTTTGATTCAATATGATTTTTCGTATTATTGCAGTATCAACTTCATTTTGATTTAACTGTACTGGAATATTAAATCAACATGAAATATAGTTAATTCAAAAGGAAAAATTTTCTTTGAAGCTTATTGTAAATCATGCTGATTTAACATGAAACACCCATGAAGCAAAATCACTACCGAAAAAATGTGAAGTTAACCTGGTTTTCGAGGATTTTACATGGAAATTTTTCTGTGTGCAGAAACCCAATCTACAGACGATTCTGAAAATTTTTCTCCAAAAAACCATGGGTCGGAAATGAGTTCCTACCTCGCGCAAATCAATATGTAGCTTTATATACAGTTGAAAACAAATAAATACAAACAAATTGGTTTATTTTTCCCTTCCGATTTTTATAAAATTTGGTGCGGATGATGCCTCTGGTGTAACTAGTATTAGCGCAAAATCTTCGCTCAATATATTTTCTCGTTTTGTGCCCTTTAATATGACACAACATTGGAACATCTAGGGTAAGTAGGTTTAAATATATACATAATTTTGTAAAATCAGTTTAGTATATTTTTGTTGAATTTTCTAGTCTCTAATCGCTATATTTCGCGAACCAGAAATCAGATGGAGCATTATTTGTACCGAATTTTATAAAAATCAGAAGTCCAAGGAGAACTGTGTTGTTGGTATTATTTGTTGTAGCCCATAAAAAACATTTATGTCGATTTTCGCGGGCTAGGAATTAATTTCCGATCTATGGTTCCATTTCTTAGAATTGTCCGTAGATTATGCTTCTAATATGCGATATTTTGCAAAATAAATCGACCCGCTCTAATGCCCACGCTTATACTTGACAGCCGTAAGAGGAGTAATTATTGCGCCATGTGATGCGTATGTAAGAGTAGAATATACATGTATGTATGTAGAATTTCATTATAATCGGACAGCGTAAAAATCCGGATCTTGTCGGAAATTTTTTAAATTACTCAATATAAGAATTTTTTTTAAATAAAATGAAAAATAAATTTCAGTACTTTTTTTTTTAAATATTAAGCCTAGTACGCAGCTCCGCCTGAATTTCAGGCTGCCATAAGAAGTATGTGTAAAAAAAAATAGCTGACATTCATGTTTGAAAATTTTCAGGCGACTTTCTGTTTGGTAGTACGCAGCTGAAAAGAAAAATTAACAATTTTTGTTTAATACAGGGATGGCATATCAATTATTGTAGACTTTTTTCCGTCAACTAAAACAAAAATTAATGTTCAGACAATTGTTTGCTCGATAAACTTTTGAAATTTTGTGTTTTTGTGGTCTTTGAAATAATTTTTTTATATTATTCGTTGTAATTTATAAAAAAAGTGAATTTACGTGAATAAAAACAAATTTGTCTACACAACAATTATTCCGTGTAGAAATAAATACAAAGTCTCAAACCTGAAATTCAGGCGGATCTGCATCTAGGCTTTACGCTAGACTTGTGCGGCTCCTGAACGAACTAGTTCAATTGAATCATTCATTCAATTGAGCGAACTGAAACGCTCACTTTACTGAGCGTTTTTAGCTCAGTGAAAGACAAGGTGAATGTTTCATCTTTCTTTCTTTCTTTCTTGTGTCTGCTGCAGTGTTGCCAGTGAAATTTCGGGAAAGATACATTTTAGATTCCAAAAAGATACATTTTTTTCCCAAAAAGATACATTTTGAAAAAATTATCAAAATACGTTTTTAACGTTTAACATATCGACCCCTTACCGCCAAATGATCGTAAGCGACAAAGATTTAATTTTTCAGGAGGAGGGTTTTTATTGTATTTAAACATGATTTATATTCATAAAATGTCGCTTACGATACAATTTTATAGCCTGTATTTCAAAAGTTATCAAAAATTTAGATATTTTTACGATTTTAAACCATGGGTATCCTCATAAAATTTTGATTTCAATAAAAAAAAATTTGTTTTTTACAAAATGTCACTTACGATCATTTCGCGCAAAGGGGTTGATATATTAACTAGGGATGTAACGAATACCGATACCGATACCGATATATCGGCGATATTTCAGATTTTCCGATACATCGGTATCGGCGATATTTTACTGTCGATACGACGATACTTTTAAACATTTTTTCAGAGTTTTTTTCTGACAAATTATTTATTTTTTGTTAATTTTACCATGAATTAAACTCATTTCGTTATTTTTTAAATCTTATCAATATCAATTTTAAAAAATTAATAATATTTTATACTATTATTTTGTAAAAAAATTATTATTTTTTTTTAATTTTACCATGAATTCAAATTCAATTCGTTGTTTTTTAAATCTTATTCCAGTAAAAAAAGACACTCCAAAGAAGTCATGAAAATGTAGAATTCGGGATCCGGAAGTATTGCAAATTTGGATAATTTCTAATTAGTTTTACATATCCTTGCCATTGCAAGAAGTTCTGTTTTTCGATTACCAATCACCGAATTGGAAGCGATGCTCGGACAAATTTCTTTTTCGGTGTTCTATAATGATTTTTCCTCAAGCAAAAGGATAAAAAATTACACATTTTCACAATTTTTTTAATGCGAGTATGGCGAGAATTTTTTAAAATTATAAAGGAATTAAAATTTGTTTCTTGCTTTTCTACTAATTACACTATGCGACAAATAAAGACTTGGAAAAACACAAGAACTGGACAGTACAGGTTCGATTGTCCTACAATGGGGTAGTAAAACCCTTTACTCAGTTTGGTGAATTTAGTGACCAATTTTTTTTTATGGACCTCCAAATTTTCTGAAAGTCAGTGGGGCCTCAAAAAACGGTGTCATCAGTATTTGGCCAACAGCTAATTCAAACTTTATAATACCGCTTAACTATATATGGCAATAATGTAGCTAAGAGTCTGTTTAACAGATTTTTTTTAACATTTCATGGCAAACATTTTTTTCGTCAACTTTTTGTTGACAAAATTAAGGAAAAAAATGTTTTTTCACTTTTTTCAGAATAGCTTACAGGGACTTGTAATTTTTAACTAACAATATTTGGCAAACTTATAGTTACGGTAGAGCTGAACAACTTTTGTGAACATAGCAATACAATCTATACGTATCTAGGCACTCTAATAGCTCACACAGACCACTTTTTACCTTAAAAATTTTAGTTTTTCACTATTTTTTTATGCTAAAAAATATTTTTTTTTGAAAATAGTATATTCAAGTGCATACTTCTTTGTTGTGTTTCACTAACATTTTGTGCCCAGAAAAATAATATGTTCCTGTACTTTTTTTGAAAAAAAAAATTAAAAAAAGTAGGGACTTGTAGGGACTCCAAATTTTTCATTACCATTATTTGGCAAAACAACAACAAACAATAAAAAATAGTAAATACTAAAATCAGCAACATAAGAAGTGGAACAATAACAAAGAAAGCAAAAAATGCAATAAAAATATAGCCTAGCTCGTAAAAAACGAAAACTTTTAAGGTGGAAATTAGTTTTTCTGGGCTGTTTAGGATGCCCAGATACATTCAGATTGTATTGACATGTTGACAAAAGTTGTTCAGCTTTACCGTAGCTACAACTTTGCCAAATATTGTTAATAAAAAATTACGAGTCCCTGTAAGTTATTCTGGAAAGTGAAAAAAAAAATTTTTTTCCCTTAATTTTTCAAAAAAGGTGAACGAAACAATAATTTTTTGGCATAAAATGGTAATAAAATCTGTAAAGCGAACTCTTAGCTACATTATTTCCATATATAGTTAAGCGGTATCACCGAGTTTGAATTTTCTGTTGGTCAAAAGTTGTTGACACCTTTTTTTGAGGGCCCGCTGATTTTCCAAAACTTTGGAGGTCCATAAAACGAAATTGGTCACCAAATTCGCCAAGCTAAGTATAGAGTTTTACTACCCCGTGGTAGTACAATCGAATCTATACTGTCAAGTCCGTGTGTTTTTGGACTGTTGCACTGTATTTTCTGCATATTTTTAATATAGATTTTTTGGAAGCAATTTAGATATTAATAATCTCTTATACTGTAATTTTGTATAATAAAAAAATTGCACTTGAGTTTTGTTAATCTAAACTTGAACTCAATTTCAATATTCGTATCGGTATCGGAATCGGTATCGGCGATATTTATTTTTAAGTATCGGTATCGGTATCGGATCGGCAAAACGGCGTATCGTTACATCCCTAATATTAACATAACATTTTTATTTCATATTTAATGAATATTGTAAAGAAAATGATATCATATCAATTCATTTTTATATTTATTTAAGTCATAAATATTAGCTATGTATGTAATTTTTAAATATACAGTAAGCAAACTTTAAAATAAATTATATGTAACTATCTTTGGATGTTGTCAAAACAATTTAATTTTTGTAAAAATTAATATACGACTAAAGGCGTTTTTTAGTATTCATAACGAAATGATAACTTTAAAAAACTTTGTCAGAGACGGAAAGTATAATATTTTATTTCTGTACATTTTGCGTACAGCTTCAAAAGATACGAAAAATGTCATGATTATACAAGTTATCAAAAGATACGAAAAATGTATCTTTCGTATCCTAATGGCATCACTGGTCTGCTGTTTTATAGTTCACGGCGAACTAAAAATAGTGGCGCCATTGCCGAATTTGCCTTGAAAACATCCAATACAAAAACCACGTACCGAAAAATTTCTTAGACTACAACCTAACACATGCAAAACCTAATTCACACACTTTTTGGCGAAAATATCTTTTTTAGTACACATTACATTTTTTTACCACAATGGAAACTTTTTCTTGCTCCCATTTTTAAAGTTCATTTTATTATTTATATAATATTTATTTACTTTCTTTCACAATTTCTTAAACTTTTGAATCACTTCTTGTCATTCTTATTATATATAATGTATTATTATAAATTATATTATTATTTGTAATGTTATCAAAACAAACAAGCAAATATTGACTTCCAACTAAATATTATAAATAAACAAAAAAGTCACCAGTTGCGCACAAGCCATATTGTTTGTGACTGTGCTGTCAATTTTACTTGTTATGAATTCGCCTTGATGAAATGTTTCTTCAGGAATTTGCCTTATAAACAAGTTAGCTACTCAGCTAAACTGCTTGAGTTATTTTGTCTGTATTTTTAGTTCCAGATCATCAACTGAGGAGTTTAACATGCACATAACTAGAGATGTGCGCGTGAGTGTGCTTTCGCTCACGATCACTCACGATCACGAAAGAAATATTTTTTCATGCACGCTCACGCCCAGCAAATTTTAAGACTCTCACGATCACGCACGCTCACGATCAAAATTGATTTTAACACGCACGCACACGCACGACAAAACCTTAAGCTTTCACGATACTTATTTTTTATGTTCCAGAAGACACAAAATCGAACGTTTAAAGTTTAAAGAATTTTTTTAGCGTTCATATGAAAACGAGCTTTTGGGCCAATGAAGCAATGGGTGAATTCGAAAATGCAGTAAATTTGAGCAACTGGTCTGCAAAATATTGCAACAGTAATAAAAATGCTGACGTTGTTGCACCAATATGTTGCAGCACTGTCAATTCTTTATATAAAGAAAGTTTTGACGAAAAAATGTACTCCCAAGTGTTTGTTTTCGAGCGCGGACCTTTGATTACTGCACAATTACTGAATTTACGAACGTACCCCATGGGTGATTCTCATTTTGAGCGTACATTTTGGGTTTTTTTATTTTTAACACTACAAATTTAATTAATAAAAATATGAGAAGATATGATTCATGTTATAGTTTTCGCCCCATTCAATGGATCCTAACATGAAATAATAATTTGAAAATTTGTTTTAATTTTTGTGTATTAGGAATCATTTTTGTCAAAAACACCCTATAAAGCGAGTATAGGGTTTTAAATCACTATATGTATATCTACTCTCTAAAAAAATTTTTTTTTAATCGCAGGACGAAATTAAAAGTTGACTTGGGTTCACATGGAAAAGTAAAAAATTAGTATATTTTAAAATAATTATTTACAAAGATTTATGCAGGAGCAAAAAGGCAGGCCAATTATTCTTTCAAATAATTCCAATTTTAATAAAATAGACCGACAATGTTAAAAGTTATGTCAATTTCAAATAATTATTCGTACCGAAATACGTCCCATCTAAGAAAATGTTCGAAAATATAACAACCCACAGTGCGGTAGAATTAACATTTTTTGAAAGCAAATCAGAAATTTCTTAATGGAGTAAGTAAGTACTCTCATTATCGTTTCTGCCCTTCCGCTGCTATTAACTTTTTTAACGTCCTAAAATTTATAGATAAATTATATTTAAGAATTTTGTTATCGTAACGCTTAATACATTTTCTTATGAATTTAATATTTTTTTCAGAACACGAACTATGTTTTGAATTTAAAATTCGATGAGTTTTAACATAAACTTTTTATTAATACATATTACCACATTATGACTGAAATGAAATTTAAAAATTTTTTAACCTGACGTTTTAGATAAGAGCACCGTTATCTCAAAGACTGACCTATATAGCTGTGTACTCAATCGTGCATTTTCTTTTAACTATATGAAACCTTCCAAGCTTTCATTTGGTGTATATTTGTCAGCAGTCACTTATAAAATATGCAAGTTATAAGACTTCAAAAATGAGTTTAGGTACCAGTTGTAAAAAATATTTCGTAAAAATTCGTATTACACAAAAATCTTTGTAAATGATGCCATGGTGCGAAGTACCGTATAAGAGAAAATCTTTGCGCCCGTTTCAGTAAATAAGCAATATATCGTACTTCAAACGTTTTGACTTTGTGTGTGCTGTGCTGTCTTCAAATTCATATTCAACAGGCACTCAGATTACAAAATTATTTTTCCTGCCGTCACACTACGTCTACACCTGATATATTTTTATCATGACAAATGTTAAATTCAGGAACTAACATAAAACAAACTATTTTTTAATATAAAGTTTGACTTTTGTCATGATAAAAATATATCAGGTATAGACGTAGGGTCAGAAACGTCGGAAAAATGTTCACTTGATATGCTTACCCAACAAACATTTTTTGCCGATTTTGGTCCGAAGTCGGTCAGAAAATCTGCACAAAGTGCCGAATTCGTATCCGAAAAGTGGTTGAAAAGAAAACGAACCTCTTTGTCTGAGTAAATTATAAAAACTTTGCCGAAATGTCTGAGAGAATTCTCTACGAATTCTGAAAAATCTGCTGGGAAAACTCGAACATGTTTGACCAATGTCGGAAAAATGTCTGGCAAATAATCAGATAATTTTCCGATTTAACTCATAGTTTTACATCCTTTTGTATTAATGTTGGGGAAATGTCGGATCTAAAATTAGAAATTTATCAGAAATGTCGTATAAAATTCGCAAATAAAATCAAAATGTTTTACGACAAAAGAGTAAATTTTTTTCAGCAAGCTAACGAAATGTAATTTCGTGAGTGCGTGAAAATTACATTTTTAAAATCACGCACAATCACACACGGTACTTAATTTTTAAATCACGCTCACGCACTATTGCGTGAATCACGCCTGACACGAAAAATTCACGACATTTGCACATCTCTACATATAACTATTTTGCGCGGGCCGTCGCATTATTAATTATTTTTACGTATTTTTTTATTTTTGAACTGAATAGGTAGAAGTCTGAAAATTTTTATTATTTCGGCTTTCTAGCTCAATATTTTGAATTAATGTAAATTAAAACTAATTTTATTAAGAGTGGAGTGTTGGAAACATCAGCTATTTAACTAATTTTTGCCAGCAAATACAATACAAGACTTCTTTTTAAATCCTTGTCATGCATTTTTTATTATGATACAATTTAGTCTTTGCCGAAATTTCCCTATCTGATCAATAATAAAAGCACCCACCTTCATAAGTGGTAAAAGCGAACAAGAACGCTGATGAGACGGTGTAGCGGCCTGTCGAAATCAGTAGAACTGATCCGTTCTGCTAATCTGATTTGAATATTCCAACACTTCACTCTTAATAAAAATAATTTGAATTTACATTAATTCAAAATGTTGAACTAGAAAGCCGAAATAATAAAAATTTTCAGACTTATACCTACTCAGCTCAAAATTAAAAAAATTCGTATAAGTAAATAAATTATGTTTATAACTTGTCGCACCTGTTCATCAAAAGTAACACAACTCAAAAAATTCTATTTTCCACTTTTTTGAAGGAAACAGTGTATGATTACCATATCTAACCACTGTACAAATTTTGGTATTGTATTATTTTATTGAAATATTATTGAGTTTCCTTTACAACGGTATATTTGTTTATAACAATAATTCCATTATATTGGCGCAATTAGTTTTTTGCCTCTACTGAAAACTTGTAAATTTTGAGTTGTGTTACTTTTGATGAACAGGTGCGTTGTGATCAAAACATGTTCAGTTAATTCATTTTAAATTACAGGTGCTGATGGAACGGTAAGGTAAGGGAAAGGCCATGTGGGTCATGAAGACAAAATTATTGTTTTTATGGATTTTTCATGACTAGGTTGGGTGCGCAAGTGAGGAGAAAATACATCTATCTCCTCCAACATTATCTTGTGGTATCTTTTTTGGATACCGTATGGTAAAGGTTGAGTTCATTTTTGCTTTTTTTTATGGCGAGAAGGGTTGGGACCTCTTGGGTATATACAAATCTCAGCTAGTTGGAAACCTCGCCATGTCAATCGGTTTGTAGCAAAGAATATCAAAATGCTTTTGATTTTTATAACAAACGAAACACAAAAATATATTGAAGCTGAATATTGGCGCGTCTAGCAGCCGCTTTAATTATGTATGTATTTTTGCTATAAATTTACAACGGCATCTCTTACCGTTATGAAATTTTTAGATATGATGTAAATGATCATAAGTTATCGATTGTCATCAAAAAATGAAAAAAATCAATCACGTCTTTTTTGCGGTTATGGCTCGCGATATGTAAATTTCCAAATGTGAGTTTTCGTAAAAAGTCCGCTTTAGAAAGTTTAGCATTTTGTTTTGGTTCATTTAGCATTCTTCCAGATAACTTTTCTGGCAACACTGTTTTTCCCACATTCAGTAGTCGTACTCATTAGTGAAGTTGCGAATACTCTTATTCATATTCGAATCGCCGAATATTCGCCTCTAACGCAAAATAATAATCTTCTTTTAGTAAAGAAAAAACAAATGAAATATATTTCACAACGACATAGTATTTAAAAAATAAAGTCCTGTTTGTACATATCATGTTAAATTAATAATACAGGGGAAAAATGGATATTTTGGTTTGGTGCAGCGAAAACTATAATTGATAAAACATATATGGACCATAATATTTTCAAAACTAACGTAAATTTTTTTGGTCAGCTCTAGAGCTCTAGTCATATTCTATCTCCTTTTTTCTTTGCCAAATTTTTCCAAACTGGAATTTAAAATTCAATAAGAATTTTTAGATTATTAATCTACACAAAACTATATTTCTTTTATATATAATCTGGTATGTGATGGAAATCGATCGATTTAAATCTGCGCCGATTTCAGAAACAAATTCTACTGAAAGATGACTTATTTACACTTTTTATTGTTTTGTATCGAGAAAAAATATTCGAATAAAATATTCTTAGCTTTAAAAACAATAAGAGGTAAATAAATAAGTCATCTTTCAGTAGAATATGTTTTTGAAATCGGCACCGATTTAAATCGAACGATTTCCATCACATATAAGTATATTGTTGATGTACGTTCCAGGATATTTTGGTGAAACTGCAAGGATATTGAATGTTAACTATTTTCAACTTTATCCTTATAAGTCTTACATTTGATTAACATTTTAAAATATTTAAGTTATGAGTTTAATCGAACTGTATGGGTTTATATCCAAACAAATTTAATTATTTTAGCTTGAGTTCGGTTTTAATTTCATTTTTCAGCTTAATTATATTTTTATTTATAGATGAATGTGAAGCATATAGACCAAGATCTACCTTGATATAGACAAAGAAAATTCTTGACTGCACGGAGGGTTAAACTGACGTTTCGATACATCGGCATAGACCACTCGACCAAAGTCGGTGGTTTGCAGTCAAGAGTTGAATATCATTTATTTTTAATCAATTCATACTATCACTCTTAGGGCCATTATAACAACTCGGCTTTAGTTATAATTAGAATTTTATCGGACGGATAAACAGTTTTTCATTATTACAACTTTAATTTAACCTAAAAGTGTGGGACAACTAACTGGCAAGTTCATTCTTCCTCTAACTTTTATCGGCACACATTTTCATAGGCTGCCATACTTGCTTCTTTAAGCGTAGTATGCAGCTCTAAATGAAATTCAGGCTGCCATAAGAAGTGTGTGTAAAAAAAAACAAACTGAAATTCAGGTTGGTAAATTTCTTAAAGAAATTTCCGTTTACTAGTACGCAGTTCCAAAAGAAAAAAGTACACGGAATTTTGGCATTTATTGTCTATTACAGGCATGTTATAACAATAAGTGGAGAATTTTTTCCGTCAACTGAAACAAAAATTAATGTTCAGACAATTGTTTGGTCACGGAATTTTTGACATTTCTAGTTTTTCGTACATTGTAATTAATTTTTAGTGTTTTTGTGTGTTGTAAATTAAAAAATATATAAATTTGTGTGTATGCAAACAAAATTCTGTATAAAATTCTACACGATTATTTTTCCGTGTAGAAATAAATGCAAAACTCCAAACCTGAATTTCAGTGAGAACTGCATACTACGCTTTATCAAGTAAACACTAAGACGTATCTAACAGGTGTTCATCATGAAATAATATATACTCGTATGTATGTAAGGGGAAAGAAACCAACGAAGGCTTAAAGTGTATAATAAATTATTTTGGATTGAACGAAGAGAAAAAAGTTGTCTCTTTAATTAATTATTTACAAGAACTAAATTTTTTAGTAAAATAAACTTGCTGAAATTATTTGAAGACAGAAAAAAAGGACCAACTATATTGATAGTTTATACAAGGCCCTTTGAAGTATCCAGGCAACTTATGTCGAGGGCGAAAGGGGGGAAAACTGGAAATTTTGTTACCGATTATTAGATGAAACAATTAATACAGTAGCGGAGTTCAGGATTTCATCCAAATGGACTTGCGAAAGTGCAAATGCAAAATATCGTAGATTTTTTCATGAAATCGCAAGACAATTTGCATCAAAAACTGAACTCCGATAATGACTGTTTTAAAAAGCCATTTGCAACAAAGAATATAAAAGTACCAGTTTTCTAAGCGCAAGAATTTTCATTGTATACCAAGAAGTAAAGGACTGAATTTAATATTCTAAGACGGCTCTTTGTCAGCAACATTTATCTTAGACAACCTTTTATCCTAGATCCCTCTTTGGATCACTTCCGTCTAGAAATAGTTTTTAAATACGAGGTTTGCTTAAAATTTCGATAAAAATATTGTTCTTTTCTAACTAATTTAGTTTGAATATTTTTGCTTTTTTATCTTATTTCCTTAGAAACTGTTTTGTTTGTGAAATACTTTTAAAATAAAGCTCAGTTTGAAATAAAGAATGATTCATTTTGCTCATATAAAAATCAATGGATTCCGGATATTGAAATTGTTGGTATATATCTTATTACGTTCTTCAATTAACGGAAATTCGCGGGAATCTCTTTTGTGTTTCTCGCTCTCCCGGGAAACAAAAAACTCCGGGAATAAAAAACCCTGCTCATAATCGCTATCGCCTTAGTTCCATGCATATTCACGTTTTTTAATATCTCCGAATCTCTGAAAACTTCTTTAAAGTAGGCACAATGATCTCAATGCAGAGAAATGGAAGGTCATTAGCAGCAGTACTGCCCATAGCTGCCAGATTTGACGATTTATCGTCATTTTGACGATTTTAGACCTACAAATTGCAGTTTGACGATTTGACGATTTTTGCCCTAAATTTGAGGATTTTTTAAAATTGAAAGATGACAGCATTTATTTGTTCACATTATCTGTCAGGCCCACTATCTCAACACGATTGTTTCTTTCGCACAATTGCATTTAAAACAAAAACAAATTCTAAAATTTTGTTTTTGTTTTACATCTAATTGTACCAAAAAAAGAGTCCCCTGCAAACAATTGGAAGATATCCCCTAACCCTACGTCTATACCTGATATATTTTTTATCATGACAAATGTCAAATTCCATATATGAAAAACAGCTAGCATAAAACTAATTATTTTTCAATATAAGGTTTAACTTTTGTAGTGATAAAAATATATCAGGTATAGACGTAGGGTAAGGCAATAGTTTAGCAATATCAATAAATTGTCATCTATATGAAAATAATCAAAGTAATATATTTATTTTCTTTCTTTTTAAGAAAATATAGACAGAAAAAATATTTAAATTAATAAATTTTATTTCAAAAAATATATAATAACATTATTTTTAACGTATTTGCTTTGTGAATTCAAATTGATTATTCGTAACGTTATATTCAGAAAGAATTGGGCTGATTAATATTCCAAGGAACAAGGGAAAAATTAACATCAACTTAATTTTTCAACGTACACAGCAGAACATAAACACACGTGAGCACTGAAAATGGAAGTGTAGCGGCTTCTGAAAGTGGCGCTACTCTGTTCTGCTGTGTACGTTGAAAAATTAAGTTGATGTTAACTTTTCCCTTGATCCTTGGAATATTAATCACGCCCAATTCTTTCTGAATATAACGTTACGAACCTTAGCCTAATAATCAATTTGAATTCACAAAGCAAACACGTTCGAAATAATCATATTAATAAACAATTAGCTACTGGGTTGAGCTTTTCACATGTTTACATGTTCATATATACTTAAGTATAAAATCAAACCAAAAAAGTTTGTCTTGAGTAGAACAAAAATCAGAAAAATGGGAATGACGAAAAATAAACCGATGGCAACGCTGGGAAAGTGGACTTTAATATCAGCTTGAGAGTGATTTAATTCTCGTATTCAATTTTCACGAAAAAGTTGTATATATAAGAATTAAAATCACATTCAACAGAGCCACCTGACAAGTGGTGATACGCAAATACACGTGAGCACTGACGATGGAAGTGTAGCGGCTTCAGAAAGTGGCGCTACTCTTTTCTGCTGTGTACGTTGAAAAATTAAGTTGATATTAATTTTTCCCTTGTTCCTTGGAATATTAATCACGCCCAATTCTTTCTGAATGTAACGTTACGAACCTTAGCCTAATAATCAATTTGAATTCACAATATATAATAATGTTAAATCAAAAATGTTAAAAAATCCCGAAGTAAATGTATGAAAATAGCTTCAAAATGGCTGGACCGAAAAATAGATCACAAGATTTTAGATGAAGTCACCTTTAAAACAAAGAAATTAAAAAAAGCACGTAGTCTCCGCGAACATTAATTTGAAAAATGCAAATCTTTTTATCTTTCTAATGCTATTTTGGTGATATCTTCCTATTTTCTTATAAGTGGTTATCTGGTGATATTGCTAGTTTATCATCTAGAAGAATCGCTTTCGTATTGCGAAGGAGTACTACCATCGAGACACGTGTGTTCCCGAAAGAAGTGTCTTCCGCAATACAAGATCGGTTATTGCCGCAATAATATTTTTCATCCAGGCAATACGCTTGGCAATACATATAGTGTATTTCTGTGTTTGCTGGGTCGTATCGACACAATAGGCTTGGCAGTATGAATTTATCGTCTTTTTCAACCAATTTGGAAACTTAGGCCCCTATTATGATTCACAACTCAACTAGGTTGAGTTGTCAATGCTACGACCCAACTCAACCATTTTTTTTTATTTATTTATTTATTTATTTATTTAAGTCTAAAAGGCGTAAACCTAAACAGACCAATAAAAAGTACTTAATTATTAAATACTTAAAATATATAATGATTACAATATTATATGTAGTAATAATCAAAAATATTAATAATATTAATTCATATTTTGTAAGAGAAAGTTTTTAAAACAAGTTTTTGACGCAGTAAATTCCAAACTAAAATTATTAGGTAATGAATTCAAAAAATTTAAGCATCTAATCATTGGACTATTTAATACATAATTTCTTTGGTGTAATGCGACGTGAAATAATTTTCTATGACGAAGTGATAATCTTGATGGTACATAGAACTGTATTTTTTCTAAAAGTTCCGGGCAATCAATATTTCCATTAATCAAGTCAAATATAAACAACATTGACTGTACGTTACGTCTTTTTTCCAAAGTAGTTATACCAAGATGCAAGCACCTTGCTGTATACGATGGATGCGGGCTTATAAAATTAAGGTGAGGTAATGCATAACGAATAAAACGTTTCTGTATCTTTTCAATTCGGGCGATATGAGCCGCACAGTGAGGGCTCCAGATAAGAGCTCCATATTCTTATTTGGATCTAACATACGATGAGAACAGAAGTTTAATGGTATAAGGATCTGCAAAATCTCTACTATTTCTTTTTATAAACGCAAGTATAGAGTAAGCTTTAGGTATAAGCTTAGCTAAATGAGGTTTAAAAGTCAATTTGGAATCAAATAGGATGCCCAAATCACTAACTTCAGTTATTTTTGATAAATTAACATTATCCAGGAGATAAGAAGTAGATAATGGGACTCTAGCCCTTGAAAAAGAAACAAGAAAGCATTTGCTCAAATTAAACTTCAGGTTATTGTTGGTGTAAAACAATCAAAGAATCAAGATCACCTTGCAACTTTGTCATATCCTCTAAACATTTAATACGAGAAAATATTTTTAGATCATCAGCATATAATAAAAAGTTTGAAAATCTAAAACATTGAAATATGTCATTAATGAAAAGATTAAAAAGTAATGGCCCCAACACACTCCCTTGTGGAACACCAGAAATTTGATAATATGGAACCGATTGATGTACATCAATTTGAACAACACAAACCCTATTACGCAAATAAGAAGACAGCCAATTATAAAAGGATGAATGGATATCAAAACAGTATAACTTTGTTAATAAAATGTCATGCGAAATTTTATCAAAGGCTTTCGAAAAATCAGTATATATAGTATCCACTTGATACCCTAATTCCAATTGTGAAAAGCAAAAATCTGTAAACACAGTAAGATTTGAGATTGTAGATTTATTATTCCGAAAACCATGTTGTTGCGAAATTATCGTGGATTTCGTGTTGAAATATAAATGTCATATATAACATGCTCAAATAATTTTGATATAGTAGTTAATTTAGAGATAGATCTATAATTACAAACCTCATTACGGTTTCCCGATTTAAATATAGGGTTTACAATTGTAAATTTTCAACGATCTGCGAAAATTCCCTCAGAGAGAGATTTATTAAAGATTTTCAATATTGGGTTAACTATCGAGTGAGCACATTTCTTCAATAAAAAAGTGCATAAGCCATCTGCATCTACCTTAAAATAATTTTTCGCACCATCAATGGCATTCAAAATGTCTTCACTGCATAAAACTATTAGACCCAAATTAATATTAGGATATATATTATAATCAGCATTCGCATTTGGAGTATAGGGCTCAAAATTCGAACTAAAAATTTTTGCGAAAAGGTTCACAATTTTATCAGGATTATCAGAACAGTGATTATCAAAAACCATGGACGATGGAATATCTGTGCAACTTTTTAGAGCGGATAAATGACCAAACATAATTAGGATTATTCTTTATATTATTTTCAATACCAAGCAAATACTGCTTATACAAAATTTTATTAAGAAAATTAGATTCTCTGCCACATATCTTGTATTGACGAAGAATGGCATCAGAGCCCGTTGATAAGTAGCGTTTATGTAGCTTATTTCTTTTGTTTTTAAAAATTTGTAAGCCCTTAGTATACCAGCGATGAGTGGACGCAAAATTAGCTTTGACTGGGATATATTGATTTAATATATTCAGACATTTATTTAAAAAGATATCATAAGACAGATTAGTGGATTTATTTTTAATCGAATTGTTCCAATCAACATCCATCATATTTTTTATAAGATAACTTATTCGAATTTTTAAAGAATTTAAGCACATCAACTTCCAAAATTATGGCATTATGGTGAATATATATTGGAGAAAATGGTTCTAAACAGTCATAAATTACTGTTTTAAAATTAGATTGTACAAATATCAGATCCATTAATTTATTTAATTATTGAATATATTATTAACTTGCAGAAGATCAATTGCAAAGAACGAATCTATTAGGTTTATTTCATAATCCATATTTACATTAAAATGAATTATGTTATTATCTCTTTCTTTTTCCATACTAAACTGTTTAAAATCACCAATAACTATAAATCTAGCAGTTGAACCCTTTGTCTCATAAAGATATAATACATTATTTACATGACACGCATAAAGATCATAAGAACTAGCAGGAGGTATATACGAACTACAATGGCAAATTAATCCATCTGGTGCAGGAATTATTACAAACAGTTGATCAAGTAATTCATCCACAACCACATTGGAACAAGCATTGAATTCTTTCTTCACAGCAATTAAAATACCACCACCTCTTTCAAGACCAGTTCTTATGTAAGATCGGTCTTTACGATAAACATGATAAAGGGACAGATCAAAATACTCAGCATCACAGAATTCATCATTTAGCCATGTCTCAACAATTACAAAGATATCATAACAACATTGCGAAGAAAACTCAAACAGGCTTTTACTCTTTGAACGAATTCCAGACAAATTTTGAAAATAGATTTTTAGCTTACTTAGCGTTTACACGTGCAAGTTCGAAAAACTCAACACAGTCTTACTTTTTTTACTAATACACTTGCACTTTTCGCACTTGCAGCTCACTTGCAAGGGATTTTACAAGACATTGATTTTTTGACACTTGCAGCAAGTAAACTGACAAGTTAAATAACAGTGTTACCCTATCCACAGTTTAGTATACATTAACTGGATTGCAATATAACGTTATTGTATCTTTACTGATTTTAATTAAATTTAAAAGTTAATTTGATATTATTTTCCTTAAATATACGTAAATCAAGCAGTTAATGAAGCTTTAAAACATAAATATCGTAGAAAAAATACGAATAAAATTCAATGTTATCTGGTTCCCTTAAAATTAAATATTTTTGTATTATTGGCAGCTCTGCATTAAAAAGTAAACAAAATCAAACACTTTTTTAGCTTCAATAATAAAGACATTTTTTTAGTTGTTCCGCTCTCGCCGACATTTTTAAAATGAACTTTCACCTGCCCGTGTAAACATTCAAGCAACTGCAAGACAGTTGGGAACTTTTTCGAAATTTTCGTTGAGAATACGTACACAGAACTTGCATGCAAGTACTTGCACGTCTAAACGCAGGGTTACTTAGCGTTTACACGTGCAGGTGCAAGTTCGAAAAACTCAATACTTTTTTACTAATACACTTGCACTTTTCGCACTTGCAGCCAACTTGCAGCTCACTTGCAAGGTATTTTACAAGACAGTGATTTTTTGAGACTTGCAGCAAGTAAAATGACAAGTTAAATAACAGTGTTACTCTATCAACAGTTTAGTACACATTAACTGGATTGCAATATAACGTTATTGTATCTTTACTGATTTTAAATAAATTTAAAAGTTAATTTGATATTATTTTCCTTAAATATACGTAAATCAAGCAGTTAATGAAGTTTTAAAACATAAATATCGTAGAAAAAAAAACACGAATAAAATTCAATGTTATCTGGTTCCCTTAAAATTAAATATTTTTGTATTATTGGCAACTCTGCATTAAAAAGTAAACAAAATCAAACACTTTTTTTAGATTCAATAATAAAGAAATTTTTTTAGTTGTTCCGCTCTCGCCGACATTTTTAAAATGAACTTTCACCTGCCCGTGTAAACATTCAAGCAACTGCAAGAGAGTTGGGGATTTTTTTCGAAATTTTCGTTGATAATACGTACACAGAACTTGCATGCAAGTACTTGCACGTCTAAACGCAGGGTTAGATTGGCTCACTAAGCTGCACTGGACTGTATTATAATTGACAACTAATTTCAGTTGTCTTCGAAAAAAAAGTTCGAAAAAAAGGTTCTTATCTATACTCTCTGTTTTTTGAAACCATAGTAGCCAGCACAAAATATTTTATATATTTTTAGTTTTGCCCTTACTATTTTTTCTTGAGATTTTATGTTTTATGGATATGGCAACAACATGGGTAGACAAATGGGATAGATTGGCGCCTAAAAGTGCCATTTTAAAATTATTTAAAAGTAACACAATAGTCGAAATAAAAACCAAAACACAACTGATAAAAAACTGAGACAACTGCTTTGATGAAGTTGTATTCCATAATAAGAATTTGACAACTACGACTCAACTATCAATTTAGTTGTGAATCATAATAGGGGCCTTAATTAAACATTTTTACGTTCTTGAAGATTAAACGCAATACACGCATCAACGTCGTTCAGAAAGTATGACAAAAATCAAAATTTTTGATTTATCCAGAACCATCGGTTTCACACATACAAAGAAGTTTTCACTTATTTATGTCAATATCATGTTTAATGGTTATTATATTTTTTCTAAGCATTTTATGAAACTTTAAAATTTTTGGAAACGACTATCAGAAACGAAAATGAGATATTCTAGTATTATATTTCTTGCCTTGTACAAATTTATTCAAACAATTTTAATTTTAACATATTCGTAAGCATATATAGAAAGATATCAGGCTTGATGATTAAAACTTTACGGATGAGCTGGCATTAGGCTATTATAATCCACACAAATGAAATTGTTTCAAATAATTCATTTCTCAGAATATCTCAAATTGATTTAATATATACCGTTACTTGAAACGCAAAACGCCCTAACTAACATTTTCATAAATCTACACGAGAAGCAATATACATTTATCGTGACCTCAGTCCTGTTTTGGCCCGCAGATCATAAAAAAAATTGAGTTAAGTATGGGGTGTATATATTTTGAATACCCTCTTTCAGAATCCGAAAACGAAATTGTTCCTGGTTTCTGAGATATCAAGTTATTCATTGTGCTCGATATCATAAATTTAGATAATTTTTTTTGTAAAAAAAATTTTTTTTAAATAAAAAAACAAAAATCAGAAACCAAGTTTCATCAACATAAACTTTTTATTCCATGTAAATATCTTTTCTAGTAACATTTATACTCTTATTTTCAATAAAAAGTAGAAAATTTCATCTCAATAACAAGTTACTCAATACGCTGCAGTTAGTATACACATGGAGCACAAAAAGCTACTTTTTACAAATAAAATAAAAAAGTGGCTACTGGAGCACAAAACAGGATTGATGAAAGTTCACAAAAATTTACATTTTTATTCCAAACATATGCCGGAAGCAGTGGTGACAAAAAAATGCTATCGGGTATATTTTGAGAAAACTTCATGTAATCCTTCTTTGTTATTTTTCTCCATTTTCCGACTTTTTGGCATATGAGCTAAATCAATACTGAGATCGCGATATGCTAACTTATGTAATTGGCCAGGTAATTTTCCTTTTGGGTTCTCTTAATTATATAGCTATTTTTTCGGGAAAGTCTGATTTTGAAAGCATGTAGTGTATGTGAAAAGTCTGATCTTGAAAGTAGTGTATTTTGAATAACTGATTTTGAAAGTAGTGTATGTGAAATACATCGGAATTTACTAAAAAGCCTATTAAAATTTTTTGTTAGTAAGGGCTTTTTGCGTTTTATTTAACGACATATTGTTTAAAAAAGTAATAATTTGTATGATGATTTTTTGACAATTATGATGAATCATTTTGACAATTTTGACGATCTTTTCTCCAAAATTTGACGATTTTACTCTAATTTATTACCAGCAGCTATGGTACTTCCCAATTTTTTTTGTTATATTTATTTATTGTATCTTCAATAAAATTGAACTAACAATAAGTAATCAAATCTTAACTGTAAAATTTTAACTTTTAAGTCCAGCCAGTGCCAGACAAAAATATTTGTTTCAGCTGCTGGTTGTTTGATTGTTTACGTCTCTCGTGTTCGGCTAAGAGCAAGAGTTTCCCTCCTTCTCAGTCGAGTGTGGCCTCTAAAGTTAATGATGTTTCGGGCTAGGGGATTTGGGTTCAACTCAATTTTTTTTGTGTAGCTTGTCACGTGCTTAGAAAACACTGTCTTAACCAGCGGCACATCTAGGTCGTTATGAATTCGCTTGTTTCTGGCATACCATAGGTCTGCTGTAATCGTACGGAGTATTTTATTTTGTTGCCTTTGAATTTTTTCTACATCTGATGCCGAGGCATTGCCCCATAACTGGATTCCGTAGGACCATATTGGTTTTATAATGGAGTTGTATAGAATAAGTTTACAACCTAGGCTTAGAGTAGAGTTCCTTCCAATGAGCCAATTCATTTGAGCTGCTTTGAATTTCATTTGGGTCACCTTTGCATTTATGTGTGACTTCCGTGTTAGACGACGATCAAGATGAACACCTAGATATTTTACTTCATTGTGTTGAGGTATAGTTTGGTTATTTATTTGTATAGTTGGGCAGGTTTCTTTGCACAATGTAAAAGTAATGTGTAGACATTTTTGTTCGTTAATTTTTATCCGCCATTGTTTTAGCCATTGTTCCAACTGGGGTATATAGTCTAGCAGTTTGGGGGTGGCTTCTTGATGGCTTTTGTGAACACTTAGAAAAGCTGTATCATCAGCGAATGTTGATATGTGTATGTTACTGCTTACCGGCAAGTCAGAGGCATATATCAGATATAATACAGGACCGAAGATGCTGCCTTGAGGAACTCCGGCTTCAATGGGTTGCGGAGGGCTTAGAAAATTACCTTCTTTAACAACAAATTTTCGCTCAGTTAAATAGCTTTCTCAAAAATTTTAAGGATGTTTTTGGGTAGGTTTTGCTTTAGTTTATGTATTAAACCTTCGTTCCATACTTTATCAAATGCCTGAGAAACATCGATGAAGAGCGCAGAGCAATATTTTTTTTCTTCGAAGGTTTTTCTAACCACGTTCACGAGTCTATGTGTTTGTTAAATCGTGGTATGTTGCCTCCTAAAACCGAATTGGTGGTCTGGAATGCATCCAGTACGATTCAGTATGGGTGTTAGCTTACTCATAAGTAGCTTTTCTAATAGTTTTGACATGTTAGACAATAGGCTTATAGGCCTATAGGACTCCACCATCGTATGATCTTTAGGTATCATGATAATCAGCGAAACCTTCCATTCTGCGGGATAGCATTTGAGGCGCAAAATACTGTTAAAAATAAATAGAATTATCCGTTTTGCAGTATAGGGTAGCTCTAAGAGCATTTTATTGCTTATTTTGTCAGCGCCTGGAGCTTTTTTCGAGTTTAAGCCTGCAATAGTGTTCAATCTCACGAATATTGAGCCTCAAAGTAACATCTGGTATAGCGAGGACTGGTGGCAGCTCAACTATAGTATCAGACGTATTTGGAGTAAATACTTTCTGCAAGTGTTTTACAAACAGATTACCTTTTTCAGCGTCAGTTCTTGTCCAGTCTCCATTCGAAGCTCGCAATGGAGGCTTATATATCACTGGTCTTTTGAGGCCTCGGGCTGCTCTCCATAGCGAATAGTCTGTTTGAGGTGTTGCGTCGAGCCCATTCAGAAAGTTTTGAAGAGAAGCGGTTTTTTGATATTCTAGTAGAGTTTTCAGCTGTTTAGTACATTCCTTCAGCCTAGATTTTAGCTGAGGGGATCTTTAGCGTTGCCATTCTCTACGAACTCTTCTTTTTTCGGATAAAAGCCGTTCTACATCTGCTGAAAAAATTTTATTATATCTCACCTGATGATTTGTAGTAGTAGCATTTAGATAGAGCAGCTTGCTTAAGGTTTGCCTCAAACATTCTAATAGAGTCATCTATGTATGTCAGTTGGCGTTTTTAATGGAATATTTTCTGGGCAATGAGCACTAAAATATTTTTTGTATTTCAACCAATTTATACGTGTGGTTGTCATCGTTAAGTCACATGTGGGTGAAGAATGTAAATAATAAAGAATGTAAATAATAAAGTATGTTTTAAAAAGGTATCTTTTCAAACAAAAGCTTATGAAGCATTCAGAAAAATTTTCTGTTTTATTTACACACAATTTATACGGTGATTTTTTCACTTGTCTTTAAATCACGTCCTATTTTATATGAGAGTGAGCGGGGTAGAGAAGAAAGCGGGGTAGAAAAGAAGACAAGATTTCTGTTTGCGAGATTTTTTTCATATATTTCTTTAGTTCCATTTGCATTTTCTCTCTCTTATGTGATTGTGTTAAGGCCATGTCAGATAAAACTTTTGCTTCGCGTTGCGTTACAGATTCGCTTTGACATCTAAGATGAAATGTACATACTTATACGAAACATGCTACATAAAGCACTTTTAACGCAGCGTGAAGCGAAAAGTTCGGCAACTCTCATCTTTTTGCTTGCTTTGACAATCGGCTGGAATAATTTTCTTTTATTATATTGCCAAACGAAACATATTGCGCGTTTGAATCTGTTTTAATAAGAGGTAAATATGTATGTGGCATTTATTTATTTATAATAAATCGTAAAATAACATAATTGACTTTTATTTTTATAAAAAATATATATATAAATAGCAAAATTATCAACTACTTTTTTGGTAAACGATCAATGCGCGAGTGTTGTCAAAGTTTTCATTGTGTCATACACCTTTTGCTTTACACTTTTCTATCAAAGTTAGAAACGTCACGCAAAGCGACATAGTTGTATCTGACACGGCCTTTAGGGTTTTTGTTGTTATAATCATGATGAAATAATATAGGTGGCACTACTACGCCAGATGACAATTTTTTGCTCGAGCATTGCATGTCGAGATCGCTGTCAAAGTTTTGTTTATGTTTATAAAAAAGTCCACGTGCTGTGTTCTTTGTTGAAATTGTGATTAGTTTATTTTACTAAAGTTTTTAATAGTTTTAATTTATATATTATAAGGAATAACTCCGACGGTAAACGCGTATGAGTGTGTGTGTTTTTTAATTCAATAACTTATGTAATTCATCACTTGCAGCGCGTCCTTTTGATTTTTGCTTACAATAATTTTTGACTTATACGACGACATTACACAAACAAAAATTGCTTTTTTTGTTGTAATGTTGTATTTGTTGCCCTAGTAATGCCACCTATATTATTTCATCATGGTTATAATTGAGTAAATAAAGCAAATTTTGAGAGTAATGTACAGTATGACCAGATTTTAAAATAATATAAAGCTAAATTTGGTTTTAAATAGAGCTAAAAAGAGCTAAAGAAGGAATATTAAAGCCAAAAAATAAAGCAAAATTTTTTTACAGCTTTGCAATAGTAACTTTTCATAATTTTTAAAATTTTTATAGTTTAAATGGTGTTTATGTAGGTATATATAATAGGAAAATATATTTTTGGCTTATTTAAATGAAAAACATTCAATCAATAACAACCACCCAAGTGCTGAAAATAGCATTGCGCAAAATAAATACGATTTCGACTCGAAGTCACTAAACTGGTGTGTTGGAAATCGCAATCACAAAAAACTTAGCTATTTCAATTCGCAAGCAAAGAGGAAAGTGAAATCTAAGTGAACTTTCCTCTTTAAAAAAAAATTTGGTATCAAATTGCAAAAATAAAAGCATTCCAGTAAAATTTAAACTTTTTCTATTTAATATCATTTAAAAAAATAAAATTTTTATACATTTTAATACGAAATACTAAATTAAGAAGTATGTTGCTTTATTTCGACTATTGTGTTACTTTTGTTTACTTTAAAAATTGCGATGTTATAGTGCGCGTCATTATTGCAGACACCAACTTATCACATTTGTCAACCTGTATTGTGAACAGATGCATAAAACATATAATATGAAGCAAAAATAGTAAGGGGAAAATCTAAAAATGGTTGAAAAATTCTGTGTTGGTTTCAAAAACACAGAGCATTGATAAGAATCTTTTTCGAAGATTATTAAAAAAAAAAAAAAACAGAACGCACGACCCTTAGCACATGCAAAAGTGAGATTTGCGATTTTAAGCTCACAAGTGATTTTTGCCATTGTAATTCCAAAAGAGTAATATCACCTACGCTAAAATTTTACATTTCTTCTTTAAAATTTTAATACAATTTACTTTTGTATTGCTTAGACTGTTTTCTAATGAAAAGATGTTTGTTATTTGTAAAGTTGAAAAGTTATTTGGCAAAAGTTGTTGTAGTTGGTATATTAATTGTTTCGGCAAGTGTATCTAATTTCTTTTTCTGTTTCAGAATCTATTATGTCTTTTTTTGAAATCAGATATTGTTCAAACTTATAGTTAAAATACGGAGTTGGAATTAGAAAACCGTCTAAATTTGATTTTAAACGGCCAAAAATTTCGGACTTCAAAACGATTTGATTACAACGATTTTTCAAAAGCAAGTGAAGCTCTGAAACAAACAGCATAGGGTCCACGTCGTTACTTTCGAACATTTTATTTACTTTTTGAACATCAGAAAGTAATGGCCTTAAACATTTCAAATAGAGTAAATATTTTTCACTATACAAATTTTTCAAGACTTTAGCTTGATGGCAGGACTCCGAAATAGATGCAAGTTGAAAGTGAGTTTTTAATTCCAACCATTGTATACTTACCGCCAATTTTTAACTTGGATTTTAAAAGTCATTTATGTTTAAATTCGTGTTAAATACAAAATTCTGTTTTGCATTAAATACTTAAATCAATACTAATTCACCAATATTGAGCATTTTAATTCGATTTAAGTTTTATGCATTACCATATGATTTTCGCTGCTTGTTCTTCTTGTACAAACAATAAATTTGTGCCCGCTGACAAATCAACTTTTATTTGCGTGAAATTTGGGATTTCTTTGTCTATATTTCGCTTTCTATCATTTTGTAAGCTGTTTTTATTCTAGTAAAACATTGCAGCAACCCTTCATTATTCTTATTTCCTAAATGGAAAAAAAATATATTTCTTGGAATTTTTCTTTGCTTATGTTGAACAGCTGCTTTCTTGGGACATTTATGGGAAATTTATAATATTTTATGGTGCTCCCATATTTTTGTCACAATTAAATAAGAAGAACTAAATACGACTGAAAACGGAAGGTGTATTTAATTACAATTTAAATTTATATGAAAATTAACAAAATAAATATTTAATTCCTAACTCTCGGTTTTTGACTTAGTAATTAAATATTTATTTAGTTAATTTTCATATAAATTTATATTGTAATTAAATACAACTTCTGTTTTTCAGTCGTATTTAGTTGTTTTTATTTAATTGTGACAAAAATATGGTAGCACTATAAAATACCACAAATTTCCCCTAAATTTCCCAAAAAAGCAGCTGTTCAACATAAAAAAGAAAAATTCCATAACACAGCGTCTTTACGAGATATTAACTTTGAGATAACATGAGAGAAAACGTCGGCAGAATAATAAAAACAAAATGTCGATTTTTCTCTTAATATCATACAAGGCGTATACGTAATTTCCCTATAAGATTTCATTTTATGCCAATGCTCACCGAGTTAACATGTACTACTTTTGCACAATTACTTATTTTATTTTTAATTTTTCACACAAAATTTAATTTATAAATCAATTAAACACTTTTATTCACTTATTTAACATACAAACTTTATCAAAAACATCGCTTTTAATTTATTTTAATAAACACTCACACATGCACACCAAATTATTTTCCTGTACGTGTATTTTTTGACAGTTCATCTTATAAGATCGTTGTTATAAAATTTCTTATAACAACGCTCTCATAAAAATTCTTATAGCATTGAGATAACACTAATTTGAAGTCTACACGTAACATAGTTCTCTCTGCGATTGAATTTGACAATCTCATCTTACATATTATGTTACGTGTAGACCTCAAGTAAAATACATATTTTTCAATCAGGAAATACGAATAATGAAGAGTTTCTGCAATGTTTTAAAGGAATAAAAACATCTTACAAAATTACGAAAAGACAAATATACACAAAGAAAGCACAAATTGCTCGGCAACAAAAGTTAAATTGTCAGCGGCCACAATTTTTTTGTTTCCACAAGAACAACAAGCGGTCAAAATCATATGGTAGTTTATAAAACTTAAATCTAATTTAAATGTACAAGATTGGAGTTGTAAGTTATTTTAAATATGAGCTATAAAAATGAACCATTTAACTATTAAGTCAAAAACTGGAGGTAAATCAAAAACTGGCGGTTATTACACCATGATGTCGATCAAATCTGCCGCAGTGAATTTTTCTGCACTGCCAGATTATTATTATTTATTATTATTATTATTATTATTATTATTTAACTACTTTATATGGTTACGGCCCATACATTTATTCTGATAAACTGTTTTATTTATTTTGATATAGAAATTAATTACACGAAAAAGCTAAATCCATTGTTGAAAAAAGCTGAAAAAAGCTCAGAGCTAAATGAAATATTTCGAGATAAACATTAAAAAATAAAGCTAAATTTAGCTCCGAAAGAGCTAATATGGCCACACAAAAAAGACATGAAATGAAAAATCATTGTAGAAATGCAAAAAGTTGTTGGTAGCAACTTTAAAAGAGAATTAAAAAAAGACATAACTTAAAAATCATGGTGTAAATTGCGTGTTATTATGTTTTTATTTTTCAGCAATTAGTTAATTAGTATAATAATAGTACAAAAAGTTCATGGTACAAAAATACTACAAACATTTTTAAATAATTCAGTTTTTGTACTATAGTACACAAAGTGCCAACGCTGATGCATATATATCTGTGGACTTTTGACAAAACAACTTAAGCAAAAATTTCAGGAGAGCCAAAATACTATTAAAGAGCAGAGCACGAAGCCGTTCGGCGCATAGCCGGTTTAACAGCCGCCGCCGAAGTTTGTTTTTAAATTGCGCCGCCGCCGATGTATGCGGCTGTGATCGGCGCACGACTCAGCCGACAAGGGACTATCAAATGATATAAGTTTGGTACAAATACAACAAAAAACTAGATAATGCTTGTCAGATATATATAAAATATTAAAAAAAAATTTTCGCTAGATATACATACTACGTGAGCCAGTCGACAGCCGACACTTTTCATTCAGCCGCCGCCGACGAAAATTTTCGGCTTACAGCCGGCGCTTAGCCGCCGCTGGTTACTTTTTGGGTAAGCCGCCGCCGGTAACCGAATAATATCGGCTTCGTGCTCTGTTAAAGAGCAGAATGAAACTTTTTGTGTGTTTAAGCATGGTGAAATAAGCATACAGGTGACCGCGTAAGGGAAACAAATACAACAATACAACAAAAAGATAGATGATGCTTGTCAAAAATATGTATATACGTGCTGGACGTGGATTATGCACAAAACTAGCAGAGCAAAAAATAATCAGCTGACGTTATGCTGCCAACTGTATACTTATTTCACCATGCGTTTAAGGAAGAATGAAAATCAAACATAATTAACCGATCTTTATTAGAATTTTCTCGTTTTTTGACACATTCAAAATGGACTGCTAATCAGTGGGAAATTGACATAGTATATGGAGACATGGTAGAGTAATATACGAGGTAGCCCTGGAACGCCAGCTGATTAGTTTTTTATTTGCTTTTTTCATGGTACGAACTATCAAATCTTGTGTATATCTGAAATAACTACGTTGCACGCACAATACCACACGTATGTTTGCTTCTTATGTTCTTCAAACACACACATACCCTCTCTATTAATGTTTGACATTTCGTACAGCAAATGTACATTTGTATTAGTTATGCGGCTACCTGTTATTTTATTCTACCATGTGTGGAGATAAGTCAAATTTTTAAAATATTAATATTTTTGGGACTAAACATCGTGAATTATGATGGTTACACCATAAGACGCGCCTAAAAGAAAATGCAAAAAACCCTAGCTAACATTTTACAGGAGAAGCATAAAGCTTATTTAAATGGAAAAATATATTGACAATCAGTGCAAAATTTTACAATAAATATGCATATGTACATACATACTTTTAAATTTGTTGGTCCTTTTTTACTTACATGCATAGTATGTAATTGTCAATATATTTTTTATTTAAACAAGTTTTATGCTTCTCTTGCAAAACTTTTAAAGTGTTAGATAGGGCTTTTTGCATTTTCTGTGACGATTTATAAATACAACTATTTGTAAAATTGTTTTAACTCGACAGAAGTGCTTTTGTCATAAGTCCACATATATAAATTTATTAATAAATATTCCCCAATTCAGATCGTATAATTGTTGTTGGTAGTTACCACATAACCATTTGTTTAGAAACACGTTTATGTGTAAGATTACCAACAACATTTTTACGATCTACAACACTTACAACAGGTTGTGAATTGAGCATATACATATATTGTGTTTTTTAAATTATTAGTAGTTTTCGCCGGGTTTTACTTTTATAAATTTAACATCAGGCAATGATCTTATATATGCCTTAAGATCTGAGTCCATCTTATATTTTGGCATATCAGGCCATTTCACCATTCGCAGCAGACGCTCAATATCATGGTCTACGCAATCGTACAAATACTGGCCACGACAGGTGGGACATTTCAGCTTTTTGCGTTCCTGCATTGTATCAAAACAATGAAGACAAATGAAATGCTTATTTTCACAAAATCTTGCATCACGACGTATATATTCCAAACATACAGCGCAAGTGAAATTTTCAACGCACATACGATTAAAACGTTCGTCTTCTTTCAGCGATTCTACCTCCTGAGGTCGAGGACATATTTTGTCATCACTATCGTCATATTCGCCAAAATATAGACGCAAACGTCGAGAGGGCATTGTTTCATTTAACAACGCCAAGTGTTCAAAATCAAATTTTAAATTGTATTCTTCACCTTGATTGCGTTGCTGCGCGTTATCTTGTTGGCTGGTGTAGGAGCCCCAATATTCACAATGACCATCTCGTTTAAGACCCAGTTTGAGTTCATATTCAACCTGCTCGGATTCTCCAATATGAAATAAGCCATAGTCAATGCCGTCACTTTTAGGTTGTTGTCTAAACCAATAGAGGCCATTGGGAGAGCAGAGTACTAAGGCTTCTTGCTGCAGATCGTCGAAACTTAAATCGAAATAGAGATTTCCTTTGGGCTCGCGTAAATATTTTTTGTGTAGAATCTCTAAATGATCGAATATTTTATCTTCGGGACCAGACCACTGACACGAACTAAAACGACAGTTGAGATTCATCTTTTACTGTAGTTCGTGGTTAGACTTGTTTTAAACAATGTTCTTGCTATGCAATTTGAAATGCAACTGAATACTTTTCATTTTAAGCGCTCACTTTATATATACACAGAAAGGACCAAACAGGTATTAGAGCTAGAACAGCCACAGGTATTAATTATGAGATGTGTAACGGATTTCTTATTATCCTTTCTTACTTAACAGAATTTACAAGTTCAACCCTCTTAGTTAATCCATTTTTTAAAGAAATCGTTAGCTATTAAAATAATATTGTCCTTCTGTTTGTACCTGTCACACAATTACACTTAAATTTAAAATCATGCAAATGATCCTTTAAATGCTCACAACAGAATGCTAATTTCTGTTAAATTGTGAGGTGCTGCTAAATGTGTTTAAGTTTACACCATTATTTCTTAGTTAATACAATTTCTGTGGCAAGATAATTTTATGGCCTTAGGCCAGCTGATATGCAATCACTTTAAATATTTAAAATATTTACTTTGTTTTGGTGTAAAAGATCATTGAATATTAAACGTTTTATTAAAGTGTACGAGAATTTATAACTTACCACACTTTTATGCAAAAACGAGTACTAATCAGTTTACAAAAGTAGTGGCGTCATGCCACGCATTAGCACCTGGCTTGGACAAATAATTAATTAAGTAGTTTATGATTAGAAAATTTTTAAGTTTCAAAAGTGAGGACAGCTTCTTGATAAAGGCAACTGAAAGAATAGCATACATTTCTATTGAAAGATTGAAAAACAAGAACATTTATGTATGAGAAAAGTATATTTGGAATGGATGAAAAATGAAGAATGGCAGGAGTTAAAAAGCTCTACACACTCAAAGTGTCCCACCTGAGCAGTCTGGACAGCTCATCTTAAAGGTTGAGTCCGACGACTCATCTACTATGCCTATGTGAAATTGTATCTCGAAGGGGCCAGTCGTTTAGAAATTGCTGGTTGACTTCTAAAATACTTAAATTCTCTTTGTGCAACTATCAAAAAAAAAAAATTGCTCTAAAACAATTAATTTAAGCAAAAGTGCCTTTAATTGCGTTGAATAGTTTTTCCCGTCATTAGCTTCGGTATCAACTTTACTTAATCTTGTAATTTTTCCAATTGTTGAAACGCGGCGTTTCTGCTTTTTATATTAAATTTGAAGTTTTAAAAAATTGAGAACTTTCGAATTTAATATAAAAAGCAGAAACGCCGCGTTTTAAAAACGCCCGTGTGGGCTCAGCCTAATAAATGAACTTATTAAATAATTTCTTCATTATTATGACTGTCCCATCGCACGTCGGTATTCTTGGTAACGAGTACGCTGACTTGGCTGCGGAAGAAGCAAAAAGTAGACCACTTAAAAATGCTTCAACGTTGGAAAGACGTCATGTCCTTAGCGTCATATCTAACTACTTAATAGAACAATATCACCAACAATGGTCTACTTCTCAACACAAATACAAACAAATTAATCCACTACCCAAAAGCAATAACAAAAAGAGAAACCAATGTATTATGATTCACAACTAAATTGATAGTTGAGTCGTAGCTGTCAAATTCTTATTATGGAATACAACTTCGTCAAAGCAGTTGTCTCAGTTTTTTTCAGTTGTGTTTTGGTTTTTATTTCGACTATTGTGTTACTTTTAAATAATTTTAAAATGGTACTTTTAGGCGCTAATCTATCTCATTTGTCAACCCATATTGTTGCCATATCCATAAAACATAAAATCTCAAAAAAAATAGTAAGGCGAAAACTAAAAATATTTAAAATATTTTGTGATGGCTACTATGGTTTCAAAAAACAGAGAGTATAGGTAAGAACCTTTTTTCGAAAATTTTTTCGAACACAACTGAAGTTAGTTGTCAATTATAATACAAAAAATGGTTGAGTTGGGTCGTAGCATTGACAATTCAACCTAGTTGAGTTGTGAATCATAATAGGGGCCTTAATTTGCTTGCTCAGGATGGGGCTTTGCAAATTTTCATACAAACACCTTATCGAAAAAACTGATCCACCTCATTGCGCTACATGTAATAGCGATGTTAACGTTACACACATCTCAGATAAATGCATCTGCTACAATTCTGTCAGGTCTCAAATATGTGGGTCCTTATTTCATCAGATCTCCTAAAAGATAATTATGTCAACAACATCAATCTAATTTATAAATACATATTGAACATCAATTTACATGAAATAGTTTTGATATTTTTCACAACTCGAATTGAAAGCCATTGTCCAGAACTTAAATATTTTGGAATTAAATGAGCTATTTCTAAAATGATAATCCGATCAACATAAAATTTCACTTGGACATAGCAGGGGCGAATTGCTATTTAACTGAAGTATATGAACTTCCCAGATTGCTCAGTCCGAATACAAACATTTCTTGTGCCCCTATACTCCTTATAGGGTCCTAAACAGCGTTACCGTTGACAAATTTCAAAAAGAGTTACAAAAAGGGTCTTTTGTAAAAAATTGGTCTCAAAAAGGGTATTTGAAAGAAAAAGAGGGCCAATTGTTTTTTGAAACAAAATATTAAAGCTTTCTTTCATTTTTAGTATAAAAGAAAATAAAATAATAATGATATAAATATAAAAGAAATATTTGTACTTTCCCAATAATCACTCAAAAATTAAAATTCAACTACATTAAATTTAACTGGAAGTAAACTTGAGTTCAAACGTATTTTTTAAGTACTATTCAAGTTTCAAAATATTTTAGAATTAAAAAAGAAAATACATTCATAAATACGTTCAAGCTTTATTTCTCTTGTCAAATAATTATTTAATAATTTTTTTATTATCAAAATAATTAAAATCTTTAATACAAAATAGCTATAACTATTATTAAAATACATATTTAAAAAAAGTGAATAAATAATACAAAACGTGAGTAGAATGGTGAAAAGAAAAGCGAAGTCAGATGCGTAGAAAAATATTGCATTGCTTACTCAATCAATGGGAACTCAGCTCCCCATCCAACTTCCACCTATTGCAAATGTAAGTATGTATACACAACAGACCTGAAATCCAATTTAATCGGGACGAAAATCTGGAAAATAATACTTGCCATAAGAATTTCCGGAAAAAGTTAGAATTAAAAGATAAGTTAGCTAATTGGGCAGTTTCGTTTAACATAGCCAATGATGCTGTCAATAATCTTTTAAAAATATTGAACGATCATGTTGATGGGTTGCCTGTTGACTGTCGTACCTTAAAGCAAACTCCAAAGCAACCAGCAGTTGAAATGATGGGTACTGGCGAGTTAATGTTTTATGGAATACGGGATGCATTAAATAACTTCCTGGCAAAGCAAACTAATGCTCCATCAAATCTAGATTTGAATTTTAATATTGATGGGCTACCGCTAGCTAAAAGTTCAAATCAGCAAATTTGGCATGTTTTATTAAATATTCATGGCTACAAAGATGTTTTTACTGTTGCAACTTTTTACGGAAATCGAAAACCACCCTTATCCGATATGTTTTTAAAAAAATTTGTTGAAGAGCTTAAAGAATTAGAAAGCATTGGGTTGAGTTTTCAGGGTGCCATGCATTCTGTAAAATGTAGAGTATTTATTTGTGATGCTCCGGCTCGAGCTTTTGTGGTTGGCATAAAAGGGCGTACAGGTTATCACAGTTGCCCAAAATGTGTTCAAAAAGGTTCCTCTCTAAATCATAAGATGATATATAGACTTGAAAACCATAATTAAAGAACTAATTCAGGAGATAGAGTCGATCCAAATCACCATAATTATATGGAACATTTAGAAATCGAGATATTGGATATCGACATGATTAAATGTTTTCCAAACGACTATATGCATGTAGTTTGATTATGCGTTACAAAAACTATTCTAGTATGCTGGATAAAAAAAGAAAAACAAAGTATTGTTTAACTTTAAATAAAATAAAGTTATTTGAGTCCCGTCTTCTCTATCTGAGCAATCAATTCCTATATAATTTGCAAGAAAGCCTCGCCCATTTAGTGAACTGGAGCGCTATAAAGCAACGGAGTACAGGCAATTTTTATTGTATACTGGCATTTTTGTACTAAAAGATATTTTGGAGCCTCTGCAATATAACCATTTTTTGCTACTTAGTTTGGCTATAAGAATCTTACTGGATAAAAGAAGTTGCTTACGAAATGAAAATTGTGCACATAATATGTTAAGAGAATTTTGAAATCAATTCCCCGTGTTTTTTGATGAACATTTAACTTCCATTGCTTGCTGCATTTAGTTGACGATGTAAAAACATATGGCGATTTGGGTTCATTTAGTGCTTTTGTATTTGAAAATTATTTGTAACAAATAAAGAAAAAATTGAGGAAACGCCATCAAATTGGCAGGCAATTAATTATATAAAAGAATTATAGAAGAAAATTTGTGCCAATTGGATGAAGAACCAACAATAACACCCAAATTAAAGAGAAATAAAAACTATATAGTAATAAATACCATGAACTTTTCTACAAAAAGTCCAAATAATATATATAGCATTGGTGAGAACTTTTACAGGATACATTCCATCAAAAACAATCCTACTCCTGTTATAACATCACATCAGATTATTAATCTGACAGATTATTTTAATTCTCCAATGTCATCTAGCCGCTTGAATATAAAATTTAGTAACCATTTTGTAGTAAACAATGCAGTGGTTGAGCATCGTTGGTCATCAATCGAAAATAAGATATTAATGTTTGAAAACATTGAAAAGAACGCATTTGTTTTCATTCCACTTATTCACATCATAGATGGATTTTAATACTCAATTTACACGCACTGGTAACATCAATATTGTAGAGCTTGCAACAAAGAAAGGTAAGTATCGTACATAACAATTAGTATGTATTAGGGCCATTATTACAACTCGGCTTTAGTTATAATTAGCATTTTATCAGACGGATAAACAGTTTTTCATTATTACAACTTTAATTTAACCTAAAAGTGTATGATAACTTACTGGGAAGTTCATTCTTCTGCTAACTTTTATCGGCACACAAATTCATAGGCTGCCATACTTGCTTCTTTATCAAGTAAACACCAAGACGTATCTAACAGGTGAACTCACTAGAGCACATGACCTTACTCGGAAAAGTTAGTGGAGTGATCACAATTTCGTCACTATCTGGAGCTTTTTTACGGTACTGGACATTTTATTATAGAGCTACCTGCGCTGATAATTCCTCCAAACTTTCAACATTTTTTGAGAACTGTATTGTAGTTTCTACAACAAATGTATACTTGTTGTAGACTTGTATGTACCTGTTATCTGTGCCTTTGTAAATTCACATGTATGACGTTGCCACTTGTACTCTGGTATAGCCATACTTTGAAAAAGATAATTTATATTTTACAGGCAAATTGTAATAATGAAAAATTGTTGCAGGTCAGTTTACCGATCACTTCTGCTAATCATGCCAGTAACTATCTTCCACTTTACTGCTGAGTTGTAATAATGGCCCTTAAAGTTATTACTGTTAAAATTTATTTTATTATTTCATTTCACATAAATATCTTTTTTTAGATATTATGGAGCTCAAAGAAAATTTGGAAACCAACAATAGACTTATGCAGAGAATATTAGAGGAAATTAAATTAGTGCAAACCAATCAAATACAAATCGCATCTAGTCAAACAAGAATTCTACCCAAAACTCCCTTCCAAAAGAAGGATTCTATTTTAAATTATGAAAGCAAAATTCAAGAGTCTGAAGATAACTTTATAGACTTGGTATTGAACATTTTTTATCTTCGTTTCTGTGTATGAAAACTTTTTTATTTTTGTGTTTTAGGTAAAAGAGCTCAAAGAAAGAGTAAGCGGACACTCCGCGAAGTTTATTACAAATTGTTGGCGCTTATTAATGTAAGATGTAGTCGCTTAAGAATTTTGTTGGCAAGGTTCTAAGGAAAAAACGGAAATAAAAAGTTTTTCAATAATGTTAGCCATTAAATGTAAGATGTGAAATATTTTTACTAAATTCTTAATTATAAATTCACTTACATATCTATATGTAAAAATGTTTCAGTTGCATATCTTCAAAAATTTGCTGATCACAGTGAAACCGAATTTGAAAAAACCAACATATTATACTTTCAGCAGGCAAAAAATCGTTTCGTCAAAAAAAGTAAACCATAATATAATTTTTTATTTGCAATATTAATTAATGACCGTAGTGTATTTCTTCACAACTTTAATTATCCCTAAAAAATTTGTTAGTAATGTAATTCATTTATTTATGGAAAATAAACATTATAAATAATTTACTAGAAAAATTAACTTGAATTTCGGTTTCATTTCTACTTGAAAAGCACTGTATTTTAAAGCTGGAGTTAAATCAAAATTCAACATAAACTTAATTGTAATTCAAGCTTTAGTTCAACTGTAACTCAAGACTTGAATTTGGCAGTAAGTCAAGGCTTGAATGGAACTGCAATCACAGTTTTGAATTGAACTGTATTTCAAGGCTTGAATTAAACTATATTAAAACTTTAATATTCCACTTGATTTCAAGTTCCCATTTTACTGGAAAATGCTATTGAAATAAAGTGTAAAAAAAGTATTTCAACCCTTGAAACTGGAATTTCGGCCTTGAATACCAATTGTTTTGCACTTGATTTCCAGCAATATTGCTTATTGGGTTACAATTCATTTCAATAAAAACACGTTTTTAAATCAAAATACTATATAGATACTATTTCTAAGAAATCGTGCATCTACACTTTTTAATTAAGTTCTCATTTGAAGTCCAGTCTTCCAGATCGGTTTGTAAAAAATTTAGACGTATTAAAGTTTATTTTTCAGTAGTGTTAATTGTTAAAAACAAACATGTTCAGCGGAAGCGCTACTATGCGGCAAAGTAAATACACATGCAATAAAATTATATAAATTTGAGTATACATTTTCTTTAAATCTATTTTTCAAATTGCCGATTTCAAACAAAAACATTTCTGCATTAGGTATTTTAAATATAGCCGCATGCATTGTGTTGTTTACCTTACTTTATAATAGCTGCAATTCGTTTATGAAAGCCTCTGGCTCACTAATTATACATTGAATTCGGAAACAGTTTCAAACTGGGGCCGAATTACCGCATTCGGTATCGAGTAGGCTTTCGTATCGAATGGATGGACCACCGCATTCGATAGCTAACGTATTGAAAAGTTTAAAAAGTGTACCAAGTTTATATTATACAGGTTGTTGAATCGACTAAGAGTTTGTAATACATTAAAGAAAAATTTTGTGTTTCTAGTAACTAGTACAACAACCAAGTCGATTGGTCAACTGTAATAAGTTTTATAGGTAATGTTCCATGGTTTTTTTGCAAAACAAAAATATAAAAAAATATTGTATTCGATCGCTCTAGTGCTAACGATCGCTCTAGTGCTAACGAGTGGAATTTAAACAGCAGCTACTCGATTATCGTATGCCGTAATCCCAAAAAGAAAAATTTCGAACAAGTTTACTCGATCACGTATGCGGTAATTCGGCCCCTGGTTATTATATTTTCTTGACTTTATAAATAAAATATCACTCGCTCGTAACACAACTTTTGGTAAAAATTTAAAATATGGGTTTTTATTTCTATAACAATACTTTTTGATTTTTATGTCTAACTCGGATTCATAGCCTATATATCTGTGGCAATAAGGAACAAGTGGTTAAGTCATATTTTATATAGTTTTGTAGGAGAGCACTTTTACCCGTGCAAGTGGATTTTTAGAAATTTATTCCTATTGCACCTAATGTTGACTTTTTGTTCTTTGCTTCGTTTAAGTTAGGAATATGTCGTGTTATAACCGCCAAAAAAGCTTAAGCGCCATAAAGTAAATTTTACAGGAGAAGTATTTTTTGGTTATCTTTGGTTTACATCGAAGTAGATCCCTTATATTGGTTATATAGGATTGTAGTGGACTGTTATATGTAATGTTAATAGTTTTAATAAATTTCATATAAGACAATGCATGTTTGTAGGGGTTAAGATATTTTAAGATGTTATTGATGCCATGAAAAATCAATTAATATAATCAAATTATTTTAAAACAAGTAATTATTATCCTTATCAAGCTGTTCTTTAACCGTTTCATTGATATCGTTGCAGTTTTCCACACTATAACACGATATGGTTCTTTCTACTCTAATAAAGATATTCAATTTGAAATTTAATATATTATAAGCTGATTAAAGCAATTATAACATAAGAGATTATGAGTTGAAAAAAGATAAGAAGCAAATCATTACGCTATAACTTCCTGAAAAATCGTACGATATAAATGAAAATTTGCGCCGAGGTACTTTTAAATATGGAAAATGCAATTTTTATATTAACTCAAAATTGCTTTATTGCCACAGATGTATGTTAGATTTGTCCTTAACATACATAGCGCTTTAAAACATAAATATGTATCTATATGAAAGCCGTTTGTGCTGCGATCGTTTGTATTATTTATGATAACTGTTAAAATAAAATGATAAGTACTTATTGTCAAAAAGGGTAAAAAACAGCACGAATTAGTTAAAAATGATACAAAAGGGTAAATTTAAAACAGTGTCAGAAAAAGTGACAAGTCCATTAAAAAAAGTAAATTGACCCTTTAGGATCACAACGGTAGCGCTGGTCCTAAAAACCATGTTTGGTTAAGCACTGATCTTTTGTAGTTAGTTAGTGAGTTGAATTCATTTCAAAATTAAAGTTTTTCAACTTTTCAAAAGCTTGGTACAGTGTTTTCAAGATATCGGATCCAAATACCAAACGATTTGTTGAACAACTCTGTTGAAAACTAAAGTTGTGTCGTTCCGCAACGACTTAGTTCCATGGAACGATTCCCTAAATGGAACGGTACGGACCGATCCAAACGCTCCTTTTTTATCGCTCCTCGTTCCGCGTTACAAGCCGTCTTGAGGAGTAATTAATTTGCTTTGACAAACGTTCAAGACAAGACATTTGCTTCGTTCACTTATTTGTATACACTTTTTTGTATAGAGAAATATTTATTTATTTATGTTTATGATAGATTATATTATTTTCAAAAACTTATTGCTTGTTGTGGTCTATTGTTTTTTTTTACAAATATTTTACGAAAACAAAGAATTATTTTATTGTTATTATGTCAGAAAATGAAAATAAACCATGAAAAATGTTTGTTGGCGTTTTTAGGAGCGACAGAGACATTCTTTCGTTCCTCGTTCATTCACTGTTTAAGCAAAAAAACCGGAGTGATATCTCAAGCTTTCTCTTTTGAACGTGTACAATTATAGGACTTATAATTAAAAACTCGTACTAAAACTGGCTATTGAAGAAAAGATTTAAAGTAAACGACGCAAAAAATTTATTTAAATAAACGATAGAAGCGTTTTAACTGTGCCAAGCGCGAACAGATTCAATGATGTGACCAACCGTACACTATTTTAGCCTTTTGTATACTATTTTTTTGTGTACGCTATTTATATTTTATGTATATTTTTTTTAATACATGCCCCTTATGTACATTATTTTTCTCAAAAATTTTCACTTTTTTCATTACTTCCAAATATTTAGCAAACAATTTGAAATCAGCTTAAATTACATAAAAACTCTAGCTGGAAACCCAAAGCGTTTTATATTATTACATTCAACAGAGCCACCTGACAAGCGATGACAAGCAAAATACACGTGAGCACTGACGATGGAAGTGTAGCGGCTTCTGAAAGTGGCGCAACTCTGTTCTGCTGTGTACGTTGAAAAATTAAGTTGTTCCTTGGAATATTAATCAAGCCCAATTCTTTCTGAATATAACGTCACGAACATTAGTCTAATAATCAATTAGTTTTGTTATGTTTTTTAATTCATAATATGTGTACAGTATTATTCCATGGAATTAATGGTCACCGTATGTATCGATGATGTATCATCCATAAAAACATCGATTTTTTCTAAGCATCGATGTATCGATTACATACCTAATTGTCGCTAGTACTCTTTTCTTATAATTAATTAAAATACTTTTTTTGTTTAATTAATACATAAATAAGTACAATTTTGGCTGTTTATGTATTATAAAGAATTGTGGAAGGTATGATAAATCATTGGAATATATGGAAGCATAGATTTAACATTGAGTAACTTATTGTCTGAAATTTTTAATGGCTCTGTATACTTTTTTCTATACACTTAAAGTTGTATTCCAAGGTCTTCCTTTTTTTTAATTTTTAATCTCTTTTATTCTTCATTAAATGAGCTTTTTATGAAAATGGATTTCGTGTCCTCTGCTTTAAAGTGGAAAGTAATACACCGCAGAACTTTTATGTAGATCAGAAGTAATTGAATTTTTATTAACTCCATCCAAAATTACTAAAACGGATTATTATGATTATTACTCATGTTCAAAGAGTTTTAAAGAATTTTTTACTGCAAAAAATCAGAAAACTAGTTTTTTTATGCAATAACATCAGAAGGCACCAAAACTAAAAAAAATTATAACTCGCGTATAACTCACAACATTAATAGTTCGATTACGATTAAAAGTTTTGCTCTTTTACAAGCACACAATTTATGTCTAACGTCTTCGACAGTGTTCGAAATGCTAGCTGCGAAGTAGCAAAAGTACGGAAATTGTGCTATACTACACTATAAATGCTTAAACTTTTATTTACAATACTATCGCTTATACTGTCCTATTGAAAAAAAATATAGCATAGCGAAAGCAAACGTAGAAAACAAAAAGCATTTGTTGCCACAAAAATGAATTGTTTATATTTTAATTTATTTGTGCTGTTGTTTGCTGTTGCTGTTGAAATATGTAATAGCAGTAGCATTAGCAATTATATTCGTAGCATAAGAACCGTTTTATAAGAGCTTTTGGGTTTTTTTCAAAACTAGTTTTATGTAAAAATATATGTAAGTACATATGTACTTACGTATGTATGTATGTATTTTTATTTTAAATGTTTTTAACCATTTTCTATATTAAAAGTCAAGAGTTTTGCAATATATGATTTGTTGTGCAAATTAAATAAGTTTGCAAAAATCAGAAACAGTTTTACAAATCAAGCCCTAAAATTGACATGAGAAACAATCCTAAAGCAAGTTAAAACACGGAAAGGAATGCCCAAAATTTGAGACAAGTTGTAAAATTGATTAAAATTTGCAAAATTTTGTTAAAAGTGAAATGATTGTAAAGTGTAATATTGGTTAAAAATCCCCAAAAATGGGAGAAGTCCAAAAACTTTGTAAAAATCACGTCTATCGCGAAAATGGCGTAAATTTGAGAAAAATTTCAAAAATTTAAAGAAGCCATAATATCGATTAAAAAGCTCTAAAACTGTAAGTGCCTTTTCACACTATGCCTTTCTAGCCTGGTTTTTTACAATTGTATTTTAAGTCCCCTACGAAAAGTCACACACATTTACATTACAGACTTTTTATCCATGCCTTTTTTGACGATTATACACAATGCTGAGAGTACGAAAATGACAAAGAGAAATAACAAAAAACCCCTCAAATTTCAATTTGTGCCTTTTTTCTTACCCCGCTAGCTTCTCACCACCTCTCTCTCTCACAAACTAAAAAAGCGGCGAAAAAGAAACAATGTAAATTACGTATAAGGAATGAAAAAATTTGGAACAAATTGTGAAATTGGCGAAAACGTGCAAAAACTTGCTGAGAGCGACATGATAGCAATATCTAATATTGATTAAAAATCGTTAACATTTTGAAGACGTTGAATACCCACAAAACAAATTTCTATCGCGAACATGGCAAAAGTTCGCGAGAAATCCCAAAATTGAAACCAAGCTCTAAAATTTATTAAAAATGGATAAAACTGTTAAAAGCAATAACCTCGGAAAGAACACAAAAAGGCTGCAGCGCAAATTTGCAAATTTTTTTATAATTTCTAACCAATTTTGGCATTTTTGCTCATGATTGTAATGTACTGGGAATTTCTTCAATTTTTTGCAATTATTTCCGAAATTTTGACGTCATTGTGATGATATTTTTTCTTTTTGCAAAATTTTACACTCGTACTTTCAAATTCGTCCGGCATTGACTTGCAACCACCGAAAATAGACCCAAACAATTTCGTTTTATCATCAGAGCTATGGGAATAAACAATTAACAACAGCAAACAATGTGCCAGAAATCATTTGCTATTGCTATGCTGTTTTAATTTTCAACAGCTTATAATAACAAAAGCAACATCGTAAATAGTTTGTTTTGCTGCTGCTGTCTGAAAAATACACTTTATTATATTTTGTTTTGCTATTAGCATGTTGTTGAAAATGGTTATAACAAAGTATAACAGTAGAGTGATTGCTATAAAATTTGGCATATTGCTATTGGTGCTGATGTTGTATGTTCTGTGTAACCTATCAGCAATAGCAACAGGAATTTTCACATAATATTTTTTTTAACCCTTGTCTTCGCCAATGAACTTTTTTCTAATCTAAGATGTATTTAAGTTGTTTCGATTTGCATACAGTGCGATTTTAGCTCAAGGACTTTTAATTTAAAGTTTAAATATAAAATATATACATATTGTCTAATACAATGTTCAGATCTCTGGTTTTAATCGTGTAGCAAAATCCTTAAAATTTTAAACAAAACCGTTCACAGTACATTTGAGATGATTACGTTGACACTTTCACAGCTAACTTATTGTAAATAAAAATAAAATAAGCAAATTTATAGTTCTTAGAATTATTAGAAATGGAAAGGAATATTTTATTTTCCAATTTGTTAAAATACTTGTAATTTTTAATAATATTATTCACAAATGACTATTTTTTGTCAATATTTTTTTCGTCGTTGCTAAACCATACATGTTTGACGAAGTGAGTAAATTTTAACCATATCAATTTCAAGTAATTATGTGTATGGAAAAACCTCTCGTTTTTGAGCTGATTATCACTTAAGTACGATTGAGGTTATTAACACTGTAAATCTGAACGTGGTATAACAAGTTTTGTTTGTTGCTGGTTAAGCATTTTCAGTGAAAAAAATATTTTTCTCTACTTCCAAAGTATCATTAGGAAGTGCCCAAGTGACTTTGGACCTCGCATTAATACAAAAAAACATAGAAATATGAAAATATCGTATATAAAAGAATCGATAAATATACAATCTCAAATTAAAAATAAAATAAGTAAAACAAGACTAACTCTTTGATAGAAATATATTTCGTTCTGGAAAAAGTTTCCTATCAATAGAGAGATTTCCCATGGTATTGTTTTGGATACTCATAAAATACTTTTAACAATCTTTATTTTACATGTTTCTCAATTTTCTCTAAATAAAAATATAGTTTAATTGAAAAATAATTAAATTTCTCTCGATTAAACCCATACACTTCGACGAAAACCAATAAATTAATGATATTTTGGTTTTAATATAAACTATGATGGTATATTTCCTTGCTTAATCGAGATTAAGCGATAATCGCGATTAATCGTATATACTTTAATCGTATTCGCGATTATGAAGATCTGCGATTATTTGCAAACCCTAGTATTTTTATACACACATTCATGCCTGCTTAAAAACCTTATGACTTTCATACATATGTAGCTTCTTCGAAAATCAAAATTTTGTTTTGAGCTGTAAAAATTGCTATGGCGTATGATCAAGGAAACTTGAAATACGTCCTAAGAGCTTTGTTTTATACGTAGTAAGTATAAACTAAATCCTAGAAAAATATGCTTCCAAAATTTCGTTTATAATATATATATATATATATATATATATATATATATATATATATATATATATATATATATATATATATATATATATATATATATATATATATATATATATATATATATATATATATATATATATATATATATATATATATATATATATATATATATATATATATATATATATATATATATATATATATATATATATATATATATATATATATATATATATATATATATCATAAAATATTATTTAAATAAACTCAATTTAAATTAAAATTATCCGACTTTTTTTGATAATCTTGTATGATTAAAACTTGATTTTTTGACTTGTCTTAATTATTGTGGGTTACATCATAAGCCTACGTCTATACCTGACATATTTTTATCATGACAAAAGTCAAAATTTATATTGACAAATAGTTTATTTTATGTTAGCTGTTTTTCGTATATGGAATTTGACATTTGTAATGATAAAAATATATCAGGTATAGACGTATCGTAAGAAAGCACGAAATTGTGTGCAACGAGGTCTCCCGGTTGGCCAACTCGTCGTAGAGGACATTTTCATCAACGACTACTTGAGGACATTTCGACATTTGTCATGCTATGAATCTAACATGAATTTTTTTCATTGAAGTTAGTAATTTTTACCTAAATTAATTCATATTTTTTAATAAATATATTTTAAAAAATTCAGTATTGAACTTGTATAGCCTGTTGTGCTAGGCACAACTCCTTTCTTTCTGCAAACAGACTATTTAAAACGAACTGTATTTTTACTTTATATAACTAAAATAAACATTTTGGAATTTGTTGACAAAAAAGTTGAAAATTTTTTTCAAAGCAACTTGGATTTCATAAATAAATTTATTAAAAACCAAATTCATACTGCGAATGAAATAATTCCTGTTTTTATTTATAAATTAATAAAATATATGAAGAATAGATTATGAACTTTTTTCATACTATTTATGTTCAAACTTTTTTCTGTGTATATATGTATATCATAAAATATTATTTAAATAAACTCAATTTAAATAAAAATTATCTGACTTTTTTTGATATTGTCTTTTTTGATTTGTCTTACATCATAACTTACATCATAAGAAAGCACACAATTGTGTGCAGCGAGGCCTCCCGGTTGGCCAACTCGACATTTGTCATGCGTGATATTTATCGATTGCAGTTTCTACGTTCAATTTAAAATAAACTTCTTGCGGACATTGTCGCTGGGTCTGTCACCAGTTTAAATCATTTTGATACATTCCTGGGCCCCATTCCACAAAACAACTTAACAACTTTTCACTTATCAAATTTTTCGACAATTTGCAAAACTTTGTGTTCCTCAGAACTATGAAATTTGATAAGTGATAAGTTGAAATTGATAAGTGTATTTTGCAAAGTCTTTGCAATTTTTATACTCTCTTTGCAATTTCTGTTCCACGTACGTTCTCTTGTGCAAAGTGAATATCGAAAAGTGTAATTTGCAAAGACTTTGCAAATAATTATGTGGTTTCGTTCCACAAAAACTGTAAATAAAATTTTTGCAAAGCAAATTTTGATAAGTTTGTCAAAAATTTGCAAGGTAAACGATCGCTTTGCAAATTCATATTGTTATAACTAGTGAAGCTTTTAAAATGTTAAGACGTGAGTTTTTGTGCAACGAAAGTGAAGACGCGGTCATAACAAGAAATTATAGAGACCGAATTAGTTTTTCGGGATTACAAAACTTTATCTTAAACTTAAAGAGTGCTTTCGTTTAAATCAAATTCAAGTTGATTTAATTTTAAATATAATTAGAGCACACTACGCAGCGCAGTCATGCTTTGTCGGCTTCCAAGGCCAAAAAAAAATTTTCCTCGCATAGGTCCATATTTTTTGCCGATGCCAGCTGCATTGATTGGGCTTTTTTCAAAATTTCATCCCAGGCAGCCTGTTTATCTAATTATAAGTGCAAAGTTGAAAAGTTTTTTGTGGAATAGGGCCCTGCTTGCCAAAATTGAGCGAAATTGAGCTGATGAAAAGTGCTGTAACAATGTTTATTAAAACTTCTCGTATTAAATACTCTTTGAACGACGAATTCCTCAAATTGTTATTGTAAAAAAGAAACAAATGAAAAAATGTAATGGGAACATATCTGAGGATGTTGTCATTTATATGCAGTGCTGTTAAACGTGACGATTTTTCGCCATTTTGACGATTTTTTAGATCAAATTTACCAAAATGACGATTGACGATTTTTTGTCCAGTAACCCATATACTTTGACGATTGGTTGAGTTCACTAATTTGTTCGTAGTATTTCATATAAAACGTTATATAAAACGTCATATAAAACGTTAGATAAAAACGTATGCCCAGCTAAAAATGTAATGTATAGTCCATATATGTTTATATATGGTCTTACATATATGCTTTGGATCCGAAAATTGAGGGTATATGGACATATATGGTCATATATATCCATATACATCCATATATTTATCAATGTACACACATTTTTCTTCATATCTGAAAATGCTATGCACATATTTTATGCTACTCCCTATATAATACATACATAGATATGTAAATATGTACATTTATATTCACGAAATTTGATTAAGATGTAAAATACATATTTATTTAAAAATTAATTTTAAAAGATCAAAAATTTTTAACATTTTCATTGTTTATAATTTTAACTCCGGGCAAAAAAAGGTTTAAAGTACCTCTGTCTGTGGCACCATTGCGCTTTCTTTCTTGGAAAGTCATTTGATAGAGCTTCCTAGCTATTTATACATCAGTAAGTAGGTCCAACCGTTCGGGAGCTACTACGTCATGTGGTTTTAAAATTACAGATGTATTCACATTATGTACACATCTTTATTTCGGTGTACCTTCTTTTTATTTATTACGGTCATAAATCCGTTAAACTTGTATTTGGCTTTCGGAATGTCTTGCATATCTCCACGTTCTGTAAAGAAATCTGAAGCAATAAATATGTAAAAAATTATCACAACAATACATTAACAGTTCTTACCCACAATAGTTTCCTGCGTCTTTGGGCCTTGCCAGGAAAATTGGCACCATAAACTTGATTCGGGGAGTTAGTCACCTTGTTACATGTTGCGCTCCAAACTTTCAGCCCATCTCATTATTCTTTTTATTTTATTATTATTTTTTGTTTGTTTTTATAACAAATTTCTTACTTTCTATTTTTATGTCGATCTGACGTAAAGCTCAAATTTTTTTTATTAAATTCTTTTAGATTTTTTTAAACAAAAATAACATAATATGAAATTGTAGCTAGAGCCTATAAAATCTAAAAGTGGATTAGTAAGAACTTTTAACAGTTAACGGTTGAAATAAATAAAATGGTTTGAAAAGTTTTCAGGATCTATTTATTTATGTGCGTATATATTTTCATATATCGGTCTTACATACAATATACATATACGTTACGTATCCATATATGTATGTATGGTAGCATACACGAAACATATTGGTGTAAATGCATATACATATATGAGTCCCTATATGACCTATGCTTCGATATATGATCTCATATATGAATCCATGTATGATGTAATATATTACCATATATGGGTTCATATATATCTATTTATTTTCATATATTGCTCATATATAATCATATATAACTGTTTTAGCTGGGTGAAA